>JAJOZX010000186.1:425000-652500 GCA_023014485.1 Bathynomus jamesi
GGGGCAAATTGTGTTGTAACTTTGAGCATTAAGGAGCATATCCGTACTTCAAATATGTTCTTGAACTTTAATATACGCAGCTGCTCAAAGGTTTCTGAAGTACGAGCATGGTAAGCAATTTTGTTTATTTCTCTTGGTTTAGCACTAAAGAGTTAATGATATATACAGTTATGCGAAAAGTAAGTGAACCCATCCACCATAATCGATTTGTATGGCTGTGGCTGGAGAACATGTTTTATACCTACATACAGGGTGGTCCAAAAGCCCGTATCTATTTTGCTGGAATAATAATATTTGAGGATAAAAACGTAATAACATAAGTAGATGTATATTTATTTATCAAGCTTAGATCTAAGATTCCATGTGAGCACCATCAGTGTTTCTGCAAATCTCAAATCTGTTCACTGCATTGCGGAACACATTGTCAAGCATCTCTGGGGTTATTTTAGGGACTGCCGCGACAATGCGGGGTTTTTCAATCAATTCTCTGCACATGGCGGCTCGTCTTGGATAATCCTCTTTGTGTAACTCGTGTAACACTTGGATATGGCAACTTTTCTTTTTTAATGGTGATTTTAAAATCATTAGCACAGTCGTTTTTTGGTATGCTGTCTACGTGATGCTGTGCGAGTTGACATTCTAGGATTTGTTTCAAAGGCATCTCTTACCAATTCGACATTTTCTTGAAAGGTACCTGGACGTCCAGATCTTGCCTCATCATGAGCAGATCCTGTTCTTTTAAATTTATTGACCAGCTCGCGAATTGCTTTGTCTGTAGGTGCTGGTTTGTGAAATCTTCTTTCGAATTTTTCTCGAATTTCTTTGCACTTCTTCCTTTGGATATGTAATGTTATTACCATCACACGTTGTTGTACATCCATCATCATCTATGGCCTGTAGAAAATAAACTAGAAATATAATTATTTCAGCAAAATAGATAAGGAATTTCGGACCACCCTGTGTAACAAACCTTTTGCATATCTGGCAACGTTATCCTACTATTCGAGAATCGTTTACGCACGTATAATCGTACACAGAAGCCTTAGTGCGCTCAGTCGTGAAAAGGAGGCTGAGCGAAAGTAAGTGAACAATTTATGTATCGTCATAAATTTGTTAAACGAAGGTGTTTTGTTTATAAATTTTATTCCGTACCACTTAGTACGCCTAGAATGAACGCGGTAACATTATTTTAATATGGTTGATCACCTTTGTAAATAGTTTCCTTTGTATTTCAGGCATCATTAAATATATGATGCGCCTCGGTGGTGTAGTGGTTAGCGTCGCTGACTACGAATCCATCGGCCCCGGGTTCGAGACCCGACGGCAGCCAGCGCGCAGCAAAACCCAGCTGTTCATCCTTCCACACAATAAAGAAAGTGGTTGGTAGATAAATGGGTAGGTACCTAGTGGTTAAGACGCTGGGCTGCTGATAGGGCGTGGTTCTGATTCCACGTTAAACTGTAGGTCTAAGGTGGAGTGAAAAACTTGACCTTCGTCAAGCTAACCAAAGGTTATATTAATCAGATATCTAAACTGTACAAAAAAATATTGTAAAGCTTTACGTAACTTGTATTCTTTTCCTGAATGAAGATTTTTTGTTTGTTTGTTTGAAAGTACGACAAAATGTAATGATGAGGTTGTTTAACCTCCTTCGCAGCGTCTAAGGTCATATGACGGAAGGGACCTATGGCTTCATGTGAAATCCGAACTGCGGGTCGCTACACAGTCTGGAAGTAAAGGACGGTCTCCTATCCAACTACTATCCGACCCAATGTCGCTTAACTCTACTGATAACGGGAAGCAGTATTACAACATTGGCTACGACGTAGCCATTGGAAATAAGACAAATATTGAAAATTTTTCTGTCTATAAACATATATATTGTATATTGATTCAGTTATTAATTATATCCTTGATAATGTGCCCAGAATGGCTTGAAACGTTGGGTTTGTAATAAACTATGAAGTTCTGGGATATTTCCTCCCCTTCTCGTGATTTTGCAGTCCTTTAACTTCAGTTCCTCAAAAGCATCTCTCTCTCTCTCTCTCTCTCTCTCTCTCTCTCTCTCTCTCTCTCTCTCTCTATATATATATATATATATATATATATATATATATATATATATATATATTAGTGGTAGGTCACATCCGCATCCGCGGAACATCCGCACATTTTCTCGCATCCGCATCCGCATCTGCATCCGCACTTTGGACTGCGGATGTCGTGCGGATGTGGACCGTTGAGATAAAACGTCATTAATAAGCGGAAATTATCAAATTTACTATAATAATAGAACTAGTTCATTGTGCGCAAAAGTGATGCAAGCGACAAGACGAGAGGCTGTTCTTGTATGAAGTTACTCTCTTGCAACCTACTTAGATCCACGTTACAAAGCTAAGTTATTTTCACCTAGTACATTAGAACGAGTTAAATCATCACTTGGCAAAGCAGTTGAAGAGCTTCAATCTCTTGAATCTGTCGCTTCGCCACCCACCAAAAGAATAAAAGTTTCAGTGACAGAACCAACACCTTCAACAAGCAAATCTATCACAGAATCTCTCTCTCAGTTTCTTGAGTCAAGCAGCGATGACGAGACCTACGCGATGTCAAAAGATGTAGTAAAAATGATCGAGAGCTATCACCAAGAAAAACGCCTGGCTGCATGTGACAATCCTATTAGTTGGTGGAAAAATGCGCAGAATATCTATCCATACTTGAGTAAACTTGCAAGGAAACATTTAGCACGTCCTCCAACAAGCGTACAAGCGAGAGATTATTTAGCAGTGCTGGATTATATATGATGAAAAGAAAACAGACTGGCAGCAGAAAAGGCAGAAAAATTAATGTTCCTTAAGCGTAACCTTCCTATAATTAAGTTTGAATATTAAACGATGAACATCTTAGTTTACTTTATTTTAATTACTCATTTATAAATATGCCTAATAAAACTTTAAACTTAATATAAATAGTTATCAAGCTAATTAAAGATCTCTTTCTATAAGGGTGGAGGTTGGGGAAAGAGGTCGGGTAACACAATTATGGTTTCAAATTGTGGCTGAAACTCAACAAAATATAACGAATTTATTTGCAGACGAATTCACTAATTGATTTCTATATTAGTTAGATGCTTGCTATTATTTTATATGTTCAGGGAAAAGTACAGCAATTATTGTACAATTAATCAATTATACTACATTATAGCTACAGCTCTCTCTATATAATAACTTATTATATACGTTAAACACAACAAATCTGGAATATATCCTAAAAAATAACGAAAATGTAGACATCCGCATCCGCGGATGTTGAAATCAAACATCCTCATCCGCATCCGCATCCGCGGATGTGAACAAAATGACATCCGCTACATCACTAATATAATATATATATATATATATATATATATATATGGTATATTATTATTCTCTTCATGAACAGATAACAAAAGAAGACTCCAGAATATTTCTTTTTTATTTAAATTAGATGAGATGAAAAGGATTAAGGATAAAATTTATTTATTTATTTATTTTTCCTTTTCGCAGAATTTCAGAGAACAAAAACTGAAAACAGGTTAAAATTCTAACTTGAGATCCTTTCTTCTATTCTTTTATAGTTTCCTGTGTTTGGAGTGATATATACTGTGTATATATATATATATATATATATATATATATATATATATATATATATGAAAATTATTTCACGAAAGTGACAAGTGAATAATTTTTATGACGAAAATAACCACGAAGGAAAAAGGAAACACACAATGATGTTCAAGCGCTTTCGTCTAATGACGAAGTGTTCCTGTGTTGAGTGTTCCTGAGGATGTCATTAGACGAAACTGCTTGAGCACCATTCTGTGTTTCCTTTTCCTTCGTGGTGTTTTCACCACACACATATATATATATATATATATATATATATAATATATATATATATATATATATATATATATATATATATATATGTTAAACACAGACCGTGCATGGGACAAGGAACTCTTCTGGGAAATTAAATCCACTATAGTTCGAATAAGTAATGATAAATGACAAATACTATAGTTTTCTCTTTTTCATGATGGAAAGCCCAACGTGGGCACCGAGTTACTCGCGTATATTGAGGTTCTGAATGTAGTAGGCTAGGTGTAAGCTGTAAACCCTAGATCCTGTCCCAAAGCTGGATCCTATCTGCTTTGCAGACAGCTGGTGAGGGAAGCTATATTTTGGGGTCTCTTTGCGAGTAACCCGGTGCCCACGTTGGGCTTTCCATCGTCAAAAAGAAAAAACTATAGTATTTGTCATTTATCATTACTTATTCGAACTACAGTGGATGTAATTTCCCAGAAGAGTTCCTTGTTCCATGCACGGTCTGTGTTTAACATATAAGTTTCTCAGGGGACCATTCTGAGTTTGTATATACACACACATATATATATAATATATAATATATATAACATACAGTATATATATATATATATATATATATATATATATAGATATATATATATGGTCGGTTGGGGTTATATCGGCTGTGGGGTACCAACGGTCGATCGCGCCTTTGTCCACATATAGAGTAATAATAATAATAATAATAATAATATAGAGCTATCACATCAGCTGGTAACTGACGAGGCACACGTATTCCTTTGCTTTTAATCTTTTTCCGCTCTGTATTTCTATATATGTGGACAAAGGCGTGCTCGACTGTCGGTACCCTGCAGCCGGTATAACCCCAACCGACTATATATAAATATACACACTGTATATATATATATATATATATCAGAAAAGAACGCAGCCATGAAAATTTTGATTATCTGGTCAGTAAAACTATAGAAAAGAACACATTCATGAAAATCTTGAGCTTAACATAATTATTTTTTAGGACGACTTCAAACCCTTTGACCTAGAGCTACCAAATTTAGCACGGGAACCTCTTATGGGATGAAGAATGTCAACAAAGAGTCGGTCAGCCTGTCTGTCCGTCTGTTTGTCTGTTTGTGCGAATAGTTACAGGAAGTGCGTAATGGTTGTTACAGGAAGTTAATGTGGCAATGTTTTTTTTGCAGTTTTTGAAAATCCCAACAACTTTACCATGCCACCAAAGAAACGGGCAAGTTTGGGCAGATCTACATCAGCAGCCAGAAAAAATAAAGAAGCCCGGAAGCTGGGGCTCTAATGTGAAATTTATCCCGAGCAACGCCGGGTACCTAAGCTAGTATATAATATAAGTCATCATATATATATATAATATATATATATATATATATATATATATATATATATGATGACTTAATTAAAGGGTTTGTTTTTGGGGAACCGCAATTTAGTGAGAAATAAGAGGACGAGGAGATGGTACATATTGAATTATTGACCAACGTTTCGAATTTAAGAAAAAATTTAAATATAATGAACAAAAATATATACAAAAATATACTGAGATAATGGAAATATATTATTAATATAATGAGGCGCTCGGGCGAATAGAGGCGAATTAACCATCTCGGGATTTTGGTTGATTCGCCTCTATTCGCCCGAACGCCTCAATTATTACACGATTAAGCGTAGAAAAATAAAGAAGGAAAGTCTATTAAAAAAATAAAAAGGTAAAATAACAGTTAAAATTTACAAAAGGTTAAAAAGGGATAACAAATATTGTAACAATGAATGTATAAGTTATCTTATCACGTTTTTATAGAAATGTGATGCATTTTCATTACTGATAATGAATTTAGGAAAACTTGTCAACATTTGTGAAGTTCCTCAGAAAAATTTGGTGTAATTACCCTGGTCAACAAAGATTTTTCATCAGAGTAAAATTTGTGGTGGCTGCATAGCATTTTTCACGCTGATTCCAAAACTGCATTCAGATGTTTTCTAGCACGTATAGTTTTCAAGATGAAGGCATATATATAACTACACAGATTTAACCATTTTAAATAGGCAAAATACTAATATTTCAACATTTGATTGTGTTTATTTTATTATGTTTTTTTAGTTTATTCATCTTATTTATTTCAATTATCTTAATTATACATCTTATGTATTTCAGGTGTGAGCTTTACGTCTAGCAGCATTGTGATTCAGGCAACAACGCCGTGCTTTGTGTGTCAAAAGATCAGTCCAGTCCAAGAACTTGTTGTGTCAAGTTGACGTACATTTTTTTGAATTTATAGTTTGCTCAGGTCAGTCAACATGCCTCGACATGTAAGAATGACCTCGACAAGTTCTGTTTCGTATGCGACCAGTTGACAACTAAAACACAGCGACGAAGTATTACAACCGACTTAAGAAAATATACAAGCTATACTTTGGTTGCCATCTAGGTGACCAAGATAAACCATGGGCGCCACATCAATCTGTTCTGGCTGTTCAAATGGATTACGTGATTGGCTTAACAAAAAGAAAGCTTCAATGCCATTTGCTATACCATGATATGGAGGGAGCCGAGAGATCATCATGAAGACTGTTATTTTTGTAGTGTGAACTTAATGGGGTTTTCTGCCAAGAACAAACACCAGATTGTATATCCAAACTTGGATTCAGCACGTAGACCAGTAAAACATGATGAAACATTGCCCATTCCAACCCCAAGTGATAGGCTAGATTCTATCATAGATGACATGGAAAGTGATGAAGGTGCAACTGGCGTTTCCGGACCATCTACAGAACCAGAGTACACTTCGAAGGTAGACATTTAGAGCCTAAAAAGTTAACCCAAGGACAGTTGAATGATCTTGTTAGAGACTTATCGCTGTCTAAAGAGAAATCAGAGCTTCTCGCCTCAAGACTAAAGGAGAACAATTTACTGAGAACAATGTTCGTATTAGTTACTACCGAAAGCGGAATTTTGAATTACAGCATTCTTTTCAGTAGACGGTCCTCTCTGTTATTGCCATGACATCAATGGACTATTTACAGCCATATCTCAGACGTATGTGGCAGCTGAGTGGCGCCTCTTTATTGATTCGTCGCAGAGAAGCCTGAAAGCAGTTCTTTTGCATAATGGTAATATGCCATCACCCCATGCCCATCCGTCCATCTAAAAGAGACGTATGACAATATGGATATACTAGTAAGGCAATCAAATACGACAGTCATCAATGGAATGTTTGTGGAGATTCTAAAAGTTATAGGAATGCTTATGGGTATGCAGTCAGGATTCACAAAATTTTGTTGTTCCTTGCCTGTGGGACAGTCGCGCCACTATAGAACATTACACCAAAGTGACTGGCCACTTAGGTATACATATGTCCCAGGGATAAGCAATGTCCAGTCTGTCCTTTAGTGGATCCCCAAAAGATCTATCTGCCACCTCTTCATATTAAACTTGGTTTAATGAAGAATTTTGTTAAAGCAATGGGTAAAGTCAATTCTGAAGGGTTCCAATACCTTTCAAGAAAATTTCCGAAGGTTACTGCAGCAAAATTGAAGGGAGGAATTTTTGTTGGGCCACAAATAAGGGAGGTTTTGAATGACACTGAATTTGAAAAAGTCCTAAGTCCGCTGGAATTGAAGGCTTGGCTGGCGTTCAAATGGATATGTGAAAACTTTCTTGGAAGCAACAACTCACCTGCGTATAAGGATGGAGTCAAGAACCTCCTTGATGCCTTCAAAGAAATGGAGTGTCGAATGTCGTTAAAAATTCACTTCCTGCATTCCCACTTAGATTTCTTTCCTGAAAACCTTGGTGCAGTGAGTGACGAGCAAGGAGAGCGCTTCCATCAAGATATTCAGATGATGGAGAAGCGCTACCAAGGATATTGGAATGAAAGCATGATGGCGGACCATTGTGGATGCTGTATCGTGACAATCCAGGCCAAATTTACAAAAGGAAATCACACTCACAGCGCTTTTAATAAAATAATGTATATATTCTTTATTTATAAGTACATTGAATAAGGTATATGATGTATTTGTTGTTTAGCATTCCTAAGTGTGATCTATACATCCATAAATTTTTTATAGCAATATCAAAAACTTAAAAATATCAAAACCAGTATATCTATATAACTATACGTGCTAGAAACAAAATAAAACCAGATTCGGAATCAGCGCGAAAATTGCATTAAGAAAAGTGTGATCATGTTTGTGATGAGGAAAAAAAGTTTCATTTTGTTGGCCAGTGTTTTTATTATTTGCTATTTTAGTTTCAATGTGTTATACTTTTTTTAATTTTTGCAGTGTCTGGTAAGAGTATTTTTTAAATTACAAAGTGATATAAAATTCAATACATCAACATCATATCATTCAGCCATACTTAAAAAGTATCACCTTTTTATCTATTTTTTTTGTGCGTATGCCTTGACTGACGTTACTGTCAGAGTGTTTTAATGACATTAAATTTATATCTTTTCTATCTTTTATTTTTCTATCTTTTATTTCCCTCATAAACTTCAAAAGAAAGGACCAGAAAAACTAATTACGGCATATAAATCTTATATAAGAAACTACAAAAATTAAAAAGTATCATATATTAAAACCAATATAATAAATAATAATAATTGCACCAAATCTTTCTGAGGAAGTTAAAAAATGTTGACAAATATAACTAAATTTATTACACAGGCCTGCGATGGTTTTGTTGTCCGAAATATTTTATCACTTGTATAGTAATTTTTGCACGCTGATTCCGAAAATAATATTCATTTTTCGCCATCACTTACAGACTTTTCACAAAATGTGATATTTCATATTACGTATGTAAGAAATTTTCATTAAATTTTGATTAAAAACTACTGCCTGTAAATGCTTATAAATGCTTGGTTTCACCAAGATATCAAAGAAATGGAGAAGAGATGTCAGGGAAGGTCGGACATCAGCATGATGGCTGATTACTACTGGATGTTGAAAAGGGATACTCCAGAATTATTACATAAAAAAAAAGGAACAGCGCGTACATTCGAGACTAAAAGGCGTAGATCTCACAAGAAAACTCAGGACAAATAAAGATGAATATGTAATTGACGTTAATAGTCTTCTTCCTTTTTAAAGTTGTTTGTATTTGTAATTAGTATAACAAAGCGAAATAGGTACTTAATGTAAATTGAAATTAATAATATTTATTTATGTTGTTGTTTTTTCCCTTCCAGGTTGCAGAAAATCCTTACGTGATAGAAAAAAATTGGACACCTTATTCGAAATCAGCGTAGATGAATTATATAAAATCATTTATTAGTAAGAAAACAACTCTTACAAAGTCCTCATTCGCAGGCCTGTGAACTATCAGTGCTCAAAATGCATCATTGATGTTACAGGTAATTTCTGTTAATATCTCTTTTATTCCAAACGACATCGACACGAGTTGTACATTTATTGCTAACTAGCGGAGCGACCCGGCGTTGCCCGGGTGGAGGTCGAACTATATATATATATATGGCCAGTTAGGCTAATTGAATGCGTGATCAACTGAATGCCCGGTTAGGTTAATTGAATATCCGGTTAGGTCAACTGAATGCTCGATTAGATTAACTGAATGCCCGGGTAGGTTAATTGTACGCTTTTGACGATTGGTTAGGTTAAGTCGTGATATTTTCGTTAGTTTCAACGAAAATATCATAACTTAATCTAACCAATCGTCAAGGGCGTACAGTTGACCTAACCGGGCATTCAGTTAACCTAACAGGGCATTCAATAATTTTACCGTAGGTTTCAATATATACTCTCTCCTCTCTCTCTATATATATATATATATACATATATATATATACAGGGCGTCCCAAAAAAATGTATACACACTTTAACAGCTGATAGCTCAATTGATGTTTCTTTCTTTCCAAGTTAAACCCATTAGAATTAATAATGGCAGTCAGACTAAGCTTTGAACAAAGGAAATTCATTCTAAAATGCTACTGGAAGTGTGAAAACGCAGTTGAAGTGCAAAGACAGTTTAGGAGGGAGTTTCAAACAGATCCACCAACGCGACTTACCATCACTCGAATTAGAGATAAGTTTGAAGCCGATGGAACTGTTCAGAATGTCCACAAGAAGCGTTCAGGAAGACCACGGACATCGACAAGCCCCACAAAGCAAGAAAGAGTACTGGAAACGTATCACCAAAGTCCAAGAAAATCTGTGCGGCAAGCGAGTCGTGAGGTAGGAATTTCAGAATCGTCTGTCCAACGCATTTTGAAGCGCTGTCAATGGAAAAGTTACATTCCAAGATTAGTCCATGCTATTAATGAAGATGATCCGGACCGAAGAGTGGAGTATTGCGGGTGGTACTTGGCACGATGTGGATGTGGATTGGACGAAGGGGTTTCGTAGAATACCCTCCGCGTTCACCAGACCTCACACCACTAGACTTTTTTTTATGGGGATACTTAAAAGACAAAGTCTACGCTATAAAACCTGCAACAGTCGCTGAATTGAGAGCAGCCATTGAACGAGAATGCACACAAATACGAAACGAAATGTTTCGTGATGTTTGCGATTCCATTGCTTCGCGTTATCAGCAGTGCCTGGACCAGAACGGACGTCAGTTTGAAAACAGGCGTTGACAAAACAATTAAATAATGTCTGTAGATTCTATTACATTTTGAAAATGAAATGTATTTTAATAAACACTGCCTTTATAAGTATTTAAAGTGTGTATACATTTTTTTGGGACGCCCTGTATATATATATATATATATATATATATATATATATATATAACTTCGGATGCCGACGCTAAATAGCCTACATACCTTGTTAACCTCGTTCAGGTTCCGTGTGTTGGTCTCTTCGCACGAAGGTCAAGCTGGTGGCCCCGCCTCTAGGCCTGGCTTGGTGGAGGAGAGAGTTGCTCTCTTGCGCTCTCCACCGCACATAGCCAGGTACACCCCCTCATCTGTTACCATCCTGAGCCAAGCATCTAGTCTTCTCTTGAAGACTTCAACTTTGACCCCTGTAATGTTTTTGAGGTCCTTTGGAAACTGGTTAAAAAATCTTGGCCCCCTGACAACCAAGCTATTTTCCTTCAGTTTCCTATTTTCCAGCTTTGTTTGGATGGTAAGTGGGTTTAGTTTGAGATTTGGTACCAGTTTTTCGATCATTTTCCATATGTAGATTATGGTGTACCTCTCTCTTCTTCTTTCCAGGGAGTACAGATTTAGTTTACGTAGTCTTTCCCAGTAGTTGAGTTCTTTGCAGCCATCAATCTTGGCTGTGAAATGTCTCTGCGTTTCTTCTAGTTTATTAGTGTCTTCCTTTTTATATGGGGACGTCAAAACTGAGCAGTATTCAAGTTTTGGTATGATCAGCGTTCTCAGCAGGGTAATCATCACTGTCTTGTCCCTCCTTTTGAACGTTCTTAGTACCTGTCCCGCGACTCTTTTTGCTTTGTTTATCGCTATCTGATTTTGTTTCTCAAATGTGGCATCATCGGTCATTATTACCCCCAAGTCGACCGCCTTCGTGCTTCTCTGAATTTCTTCTCTATCTGGAGCATGATATGTAGTCTAAGTTCCTCATTTCTACCATATCTCAAGAGCTGAAATGCTCTGTGTTAAAATCATATTGTTGTCTTCTGACCATTTGTATATTTTGTTTGTGTCCCTCTGCAAGGCCTCCACTTCATTTGCATCGGTGATTTTTCTGCTGATCTTTGTATCGTCCGCAAAGGATGTTACTATACTTTTGCTGTTTACTCCACTGTCTATGTCTGTAAGCATGATAATGAACAAGAGTGGGGCCAGTAATGTACCTTGTGGTACTGAGCTGCGTACTTCTGATTCTGATGACGATACACCTTGAATTTTGACGACCTGTAGTCGTTCGCTGAGGAAGTTGTAGATCCATTTTCCCACTTTGCCTGTTATTCCCATATGTTTCATTTTATGTGCTATTATACTATTATCGCACTTGTTGAAAGGTTTAGCAAAATCCGTGTATATGACATCATAGTTTTCATTGCCTTCAAGTGCATCTAGCATATTGTTATAGTGCTCTATAAGTTGTGATAGGCATGATCTTCCTGATCGGAGTCCGTGCTGATTTTCGTTGAATCTTTCCAGTGTCTCCAAGAAGTCATAGGTTTTCTCTCTAACTAGTCTTTCAAATATTTTGGTGAGGTGGGACGTTAATGACACTGGTCTATAGTTCTTTGCTTGAGATCTATCCCCTCCTTTATATATAGGGACAATGTCCGCTCTTTTCAAGATGCTCGGTATTTCTCCCGTATCTCGGGATCTTCTCCATATCCAGTATAGGGGTGTAGCTATTTCATCTTTACAGTTTTTAATCAGTACGGCGTTCCATTTGTCCGGACCTGCAGCTGAATGTGAGTGATTTCATTTGTCTTATAGCTCTTGCTACATCATCTGGGGTAAAATCAAAGTCTGTTATACATTCTCCTTAAAATTTCTCTTCGAAGAATGCATCTACGTCAGGCATCGCTTTGTCACTTTTTAGGGCACTGAAGACCGATTCATACTGGGCTCTCAATGTTTCAGATATTTCCTTTAGATTGTCTGTTAGTTTATTATTTCCTTTCCTTAACGGCCCGATTGTAGCGCGCGTTTTTGTTTTCCTTTTCGCATAGCTATAGAAGTATTTTGGATTTTTCTTTATTGCTTCTACCGCCTTTTCCTCTTTCCTCTCTGTATGGCCCTTAATCAGGTTTGTATTTCCCCATCGATACTCTCCAGTTTTTCTTGTATTGTTTTCGTGGCAGTGTTGTCTCCGCAATTAGCTAACTTCGTCGCTACTCTCTTTCTTTTGCCGAA
This sequence comes from Bathynomus jamesi, assembly GCA_023014485.1. Lineage (NCBI taxonomy): Eukaryota > Metazoa > Arthropoda > Malacostraca > Isopoda > Cirolanidae > Bathynomus > Bathynomus jamesi. The sequence goes on from JAJOZX010000186.1 coordinate 437,707, forward strand.
TATTCTTCTCTTTTGCCTCTCTAGCCAGTTCCTCTTTCCTTTTGGCTGTGCTTTCGGAGCATATTTTTCTAAAATTTTCAGCGTCTTTTCTTCCAAAGTTGTTAGCATTTCCTCCGTTGTTTTATTCTCTAAGACTGTTCTCCACTCTATTTGGGCCATGTGTGATCTAATTTCTTCCCAATTTAGGGTCTTGGAGTTTAAGTTAAAAGCCTCAAATTTGCTACTTCCTTCCGTATGTGTATTGTCTTTTAATGTTATCACCATATTTGTTGATAACTCATTTATGTTGTGGTCTGAGATAATAGTTGGGGTTATTTTTATATCGGCAATCAAGTTCGTGTTATTCATGAATACCATATCTAGGCAATTATTTTTTCTGGTATTTCCTTATCTCCTGTGTCAGCATAAACTCGTTTGTGAGAGCCATCAGCACTTTTGCTTGCTCCTGGTCCTCTCTTGTGCCCCCCTTATCTTGCTGTATAAATATATTTATACACACCTTTTTGTATTTTATAAATGGGAAATTAAAATCGCCGCAGGGGATGGAGAGTTTACGGGCTTTATTAGGGTTCTGATATTATGAATGGCGTCCGAAAATTTTTCAGTTGGAGAGTTTGGAGGTCTATATGTAGATGACTATCAGTACCACGTTTAGTTTCTCTATTTTCAATGCAAGGGTTTCCACGAAGCTGTTGCATTTATTTATTACCGTCTCTGTCATATGCCTTTCATGTACGTAAATAGCATAGCCACCTTTAAGTCTCACTGTTCTATCCGCTCTTAGTAAGTTGAACCCATCGATATGCAATTTTTTCTTATCGATACAGTGTTTGCAGTCATCGCAGTTTCCTTGGCAATCTTTAAGATGTGTTTCTGTGAGTCATGCGATGTCCGCCCTTGTTTCGTCCATAAAACCTTTCAGGTATGAAACTTTGTTTAGTGAGTTGTTCGTTTTTATTCCTTGAATATTTGCCAGGACAATGTTTATGTTCTTTGTTTTGCATTGCCCCTTGTGCATTTTAAGTTCGTTGTCTTTTGGTATCGCGTGTTTTGTAGCCTTGTGTTCCTCCGAGATGGCTCCGTTCCCGCCTACCTGTTCTGGTAGCTTCTTGCCACGAAGTGGTCCAGTTCGAGGGTTCCCAGCTGTGTCAGCTGCATGTGCTGTATAAGACTTAGCAGCCATATTGTGTCCGAGATGTTGAAAAAATTTTGTTTGCTATTTGTGTTTAAAGAGTTTTCTTTGCTATTTGTGTACATATTTTTTTTCTCACATTCCTCCTGTTGTCATTTGAACTTGTCCTTTGAACTTGTCGGGAAATGATGGTAGTAGCATGCATCTTCTTCCGTACTGGTAGGTTCCATATGTCGTAGGTTTTCAAAATGTCCGGATGGTAGAGTGTATATATATATATATACACACAGGGATATATATATATATATATATATATATATATATATATATATATACAGGGTGGCTCCAAAGGTACCTACCAACATTAACTTACATTTTCCCTGAAGCGAATGAATAGAATTCGATGAAAATTTGCTGACACGCTATACTACTTACGCCATTTGTTTAACATCAGTTTGGAGAGAATGTCATTGGTTTGGACTGTCGGAAGCACTATGGAAGCGGCATTGATTGGCCTGCCTATTTGCCTGATCTCACAACCCGTGTGACTTCTTTTTATGGGGATACCTCAAAAATAGAGTTTACCAGAGCAACCCAAAGACTTTGGAAAAGCTGAAACCATCGATTGAACGTCAAATCGTCGACATTCCGACAGAGGTTCTCCACAGCGTGGTATCGAATTTTGGGATGAGGTTGCGAAGAATCGTCGAAGTGGAGGGACAGCACATCGAACATATTGTCATATAAATGGTTTGAGATGCTGATTTGAATGGCGTTTGAACTATCTTTGTACTCTCAATAGTTTTGGTGAAATAAAGGCTTAAACTTGGTAGGTACCTTTTGGACCACCATATATATATATATGCTAGCACTCCTTCCATTTTGTCACAATCTTTTATGACGTGTCTATAATGTCACTATCTTTCAACCAATCCGGAATACAGAGGCCTCCAGCGGCCTCAGATGACCTCGGAGGCCGACGCCACATAGCCTATGTTCTTTCCCGGCCTCAGTTACCCCTATCCCCCTAAGTCTTATCCAAATCTGGCCAGTGGTCTGGCCGGCCATAAGAGACAAAAAAGAAAGAAAGTTCGCAGGCAGTTCGACCGTCACAAATATTCGATAGATAGATAGATAGATAGAATAACCTTTATTAATAATAATAAAATAAATACAGTTTTTTCGATTTACAATGACATGAATAATTGTGAAGCTCGACTATTTCTTTTATTTAATTTCGCCCTTAAGCTTTAGGCTTTACTGGGCTATTATTAAAAATAAGCAGCTAGTTGTTATTAATTAATAATAATAAATAAATAAATAAGTAAATAAGTATTATTAATAGTTAAAACATGTATTACAATATTAAACAATATTAATGGACTATATTAAACAATAATAGTGGACATTAATTCTAGATTTTTGTTAGTATGCCATTATTAATGGGATTTCAACTTGGTTTTAAATAAATTTACATTCACAATATTTTTTATTTCGGCATGTAAGTCATTCCATAGTTTCAATCCATTGAAAATGGGTAGTTTTTAAGATGAAGACAATCTAAATTGAGGTATAACAAGCTTTGATCTATTTCTGGTTTGATACGAGTGGATTTCTTGATGAGTTACAAAATATCTATTTACCCATTGCAAATTAATGATTTTGTTCTTACACTTGTAAATAAAAATAAAATGTACCAGTTTGGTTATATCGTTGAGCTTTAGTAGGTTTAGCTCTTTAAATAATGCACTAGAGTGATCAAGGAAATCGGCATCAGATAATAACCTTATTGCTCGTTTTTGGATGACAAAGATACTGTTGGTTTTCGTCGTCGTCGTCGTTGGGCCTAGGCAAGCTACGGCTTGGGACCGTAGCGCATCTATCCGGTATAGGTTAACCTGGATGATGTAGCCATAAGCACTGCCGCTGGTTAAGTGCCAACCAGTGATTATCTCACTAGCCGTATTGAGTCCGTTAGGCGAAACTGCGACAGTACCAAGGATGGAAAATATAACCCTTGGATTTCTATTATTTATTTGCAAAATGGACATGGTATTAGATTAAAATAATTATTTGAATATAAATAATCAACTGACAATTGTGATATATAATTAATTATGTTTACATACAATAAAATAATACAGTATACATAAAATTAGTATTAATGTGGTTTACAATTGAATTATGATGGGTAACTAATTTAAAATGAATTTATAGCTATTCCGAAATTCAAGACGGTAAAATTAACATTTATCTTGAAACTAAAATAAGAGTATTCACTACACACTCCCCCACCAGAGAGGAAGTTCAAAGAGTTCCGAACGACACAGATTTCCCCTGGACCTTTTTGGTAGCTACATGCACCTCGCTTAAGGTTGATTCCAAAAACGCAGGCTTAAGACGATCGATAGAAACCTTGTCGACCTTGGAACCGCGCTGGATGAGAAATGATTTGCGCGTACGTCGGAGAACTTCATAGGGCCCGTCATATGGACATTGGAGAGGCCGTTTTGGGACAGGTACACGAACGAAAACGTGGGTGCAAGACTGGAGGGCTGGGGAAACAAAGATGTTCTTTTGGCTAGTCAATCGAGGGGGAACAGGCTGAAGGGACTGCATGTGAGAGGAAAGTGTTTGAGCGAATTCCGTAGGATCACATGACTTATCCCCTGCAGTGAAGTAGCCACCTGGTAGCCGCAGTGTTGTTCCATAGACTAGTTCAGCCGCTGTAGTCTTCAGATCACTCTTAAATGCAGAGCGAATACCAAGCAACACGAGTGGAAGCTTATCCATCCAATGGGAGTCTTCGTGACACATAAGGGATGACTTCAGCTGGCGATGGAAGCGTTCGACGAGGCCGTTAGCTTGCGGATGATACGCACAGGTATGCGCATGTACTGTACCCAACAAGCTGGTAAACTTCTTCCAAAGCGAAGACTCAAATTGGCGACCTTGGTCAGTGATGACTTTTGTCGGCAATCCAAATCTTGATACCCATCCATGAAGAAAGGCTCTTGCAACAGTGTCCGCTTGGATATCAGGAAGTGGGATGGCTTCAGGCCATCTGGAAAAGCGGTCGAGACAGGTGAGCAGATAACGTTGGCCTTGAATCACTGGAAGAGGGCCAACAATGTCTACATGAATTACCTCAAATCGCTGGGATGGGGGCGGAAATGCGTCAAAGGGGGACCTTGTGTGCCCTTGGACTTTGGCACGCTGGCAGGCAAGGCACGTTTTGGTCCAATGTTTGACATCCTTCCGCATCGAGGGCCAAACAAAGCGAGAGGTAACCAGGTGTTGCGAAGCACGGATACCAGGATGGGAGGGCTTATGAAGATCCGTGAAGACTGCTTGTCTGTGACATGGAGGGACATAAGGGCGAATAGCAGCTGTTGATACGTCGCAATAGAGGGGCACAGACAATCCTGGCATACTCATTTTCTTGAGGGAAAGTGAGTGAGTGGAGTCTTCTCTGAGCAGGTCTTGTAGTTCCGTATCCTTATCTTGATCCTGTGCAATAGCATTCCACAGTGTAGAGCTGAGGGTAACAGAAGTAATCTCTATTCTTGAAAGTGCATCCGCTGGGGTGTTCAAGACACCTTTGATGTGGCGGATATCTGTGGTAAATTGCGAGATATAATCGAGTTGCCTGATGACTCTGGGAGAGTGGTTACAGCTGTTTTTATTGAAGACAGTGACCAAAGGTTTGTGGTCGGAAAAACACAAAACTCTCGGCCTTCAAGGAAATGTTGAAAATGCTTCACGTTTAAGTAAATAGCAAGAAGTTCACGTCCGAAAGCACTATAACGCGTTTGAGCTGGCTGCAGCTTTTTCGAGTAAAACGCGATGGGTGCTTGTTGACCGTTAATGGTTTGTTCCAACACCCCACCGATCGCAACATCTGATGCATCGACCGTCAGAGTTAGGGGGGCATCACTGATAGGAAATGACAGAGACAATGCACTATTGATAGCATTTTTGGCATTGTCGAACGCCTGTAAACTATCGCTACACCATACCAATTTCGTTACCTTGCGTTTGTGTGTGATCATAGCGTGTAGAGGAGCAAGAACACTGGCACAGTTTTTAATGAACTTGTGGTAATAATTTACCAAACCTAGAAACCGACGTAACTCACGCTGATTATTTGGCATAGGGTAATTTTTTATCACTTCACACTTGTCCTGAAGGGGGGTAATTCCGTGCTGCGAAATCGTGTGACCAAGAAATTCCAAGGTTGGCTGTGCAAACACACACTTAGATGCATTAATAGTAACACCGTATTGTTCTAAGCGTTGAAAGAGGAGTGAAAGATGTTCCTTATGTTCCTCTTCCGTTGAGCTGGCCACAAGCAAATCATCGATGTAGGCATAAACAAAGTCTAAGCCTCTGGTGACCTCATCTATAAACCTCTGAAAGGTTTGCGCAGCATTCCGTAGCCCGAACGGCATCTTCACAAATTCGAATAACCCAAATGGTGTACAAACTGCAGTCTTGGGAATATCCGAAGGCTCTACGGGAATGTGGTGGAAAGCCTTAACGAGGTCTATTTTACTGAAGATAGATTTGCCGTGGAGAAGAGAAGTAAAGTCTTGGACATTTGGTACCGGATATCGGTCCGGGATGGTTGTCGAATTCAAAAACCGGTAATCCCCACATGGTCTCCAGTCTCCTGACTTCTTCTGGACCAGGTGTAGGGGAGAGGACCAACTGCTTTTGGAAGGTCTTATTATCCCAAGATCTATCATAAGCTGGAATTCCGATTTGGCAGCTTTCAGTTTGTCCGGGGCAAGACGTCTGGGTTTTGCAAACACAGGGGGACCTTTTGTTGTAATGTGATGGGTAATGGTGTGCTTAATGGTATCACCCATCTGCATCGGTTGAAGAATTCCTGGATATCGCTGGAAAAGGCACTGGTACATGGAATTAGGGGGAACGAGGGAAAGTGCAGAGTTCGAGGCGTCCGGAAGGGCAACCTGTTTGGCAAGAACAGAAAGCAGTGTGGCCTGGTCGCATAAGCGTCGCTTGTCAAGATCCACCAGGAGTTTGAAATGCTGGAGGAAGTCAGCGCCGATTATGGGATGCTGCACTTGAGCACAGATGAAAATCCACTTGAAGGATCGGTGAAGGCCCAAGTTTAGTTCACGCGACTGAGTACCGTACGTGGGTATGCGTGAACCGTTAGCAGCGTATAGAGGCGGAGATTCCGAGTGCGTATGACCAGATTTTTGAGGGAATACACTGACTGACGCTCCGGTATCAACCAAGAAATTGACATCAGAGTTCCTGTCCTTTATGAATAACAGGTTGGCAGTGCGAGTACTAGACGCCATTAGGACTCGCTGCTGGGGTTTTCCGACGAAAAATTGCAAGGAGAGATGCACTTCCTAGCCTTCTTTCCAAATTTAGAGTGGTAGAAGCAGATCTTCCCGGAACTCGAACGATGCCTCTTCGTAAATCTTGACCGAGAATGGCTTCTTTGCCGTTGATTTTGTAGCAGAGAACAAACGTGGTTGAGTTGTTGACTTAACTCTTCCACTTTCAACTCCAGTTCCGATTGTGTGTTCACGTTGTTGACCGGAGCTGTGTCAATCTCCACTACTTTGTCGGCAGTTTCTGCTAGTTTATCAACTGGAGTAGCAGGATCCATAGTGGCCAAGACACGCTGAGCTGATGGAGGAAGTTTCTGCAAGAACAACTGTCTAAAGATGTCCTTATCGAAGGTTTGTGCGCGTTCGCCTAGAGCGCACTGCATAGCCCTCAGCATTTGAGTGGGCTTACGGTCTCCAAGTTTCTTTTGAGATTAACTGATGTAGTTTCTCACGCTCGGAGACAGTGGTGCGGCACAGGATGGCAGACTTCAGATCGTTGTATGGGTCCTCACTCGTGGAAGTAGACACGATGACGTCACGGACTTCAGAGATGATGCTCGCTGGTAGAGAGGACAAAACATGATCGTATTTTGTCCTGCTAGCGGTGATCCTTCCCAAGTTGAATTGTGATTCCACTTGGTGGAACCAAATAAATGGATCACCCGGCCAGAAGACGGGGAGCTTTACGCTCAAGTGGGAGATGGCACCAGCGTCGTCAGGCATCTTCTCCTATGCTTGCTGACGTACAAGCAAGACGACAAGTTACCAACGAAGGAGTGGAGGTTGAGACGAGCGCAGGCACAGAGCTCACGGGCAGGGGTGAGAGGCAGAGGGCACGAGCGACGTTACAGTCTGGTCCTAGTCGCTCGGGTGAAGGGGGTGATGGGCACGAACGACGTTACAGTCTAGTCCTAGTCGTTCGGGTAAAAGGGGGAATCCAACTCCGGGGTCACCAATTGTTGGTTTTCGTCGTCGTCGTCGTTGGGCCTAGGCAAGCTACGGCTTGGGACCGTAGCGCATCTATCCGGTATAGGTTAACCTGGATGATGTAGCCATAAGCACTGCCGCTGGTTAAGTGCCAACCAGTGATTATCTCACTAGCCGTATTGAGTCCGTTAGGCGAAACTGCGACAGTACCAAGGATGGAAAATATAACCCTTGGATTTCTATTATTTATTTGCAAAATGGACATGGTATTAGATTAAAATAATTATTTGAATATAAATAATTAACTGACAATTGTGATATATAATTAATTATGTTTACATACAATAAAATAATACAGTATACATAAAATTAGTATTAATGTGGTTTACAATTGAATTATGATGGGTAACTAATTTAAAATGAATTTATAGCTATTCCGAAATTCAAGACGGTAAAATTAACATTTATCTTGAAACTAAAATAAGAGTATTCACTACAATACCATTTAATGCGTTGTTAGCGGAGTTTCCCCAAACAAGGGTGCAGTATGTTATATAAGGAAGAACAAGAGTATGATAAAGAGTCAATAAAACTTGTTTAGGGACTACATTTCTAAGTTTAAACATTATAGCAACGCTCCTTGAAATCTTTTTCGCGATATAATTTACATGATCACTCCATTGCAAATTCTTCTCTAGCATTACACCAAGAAATTTTGTTACAGTACACTCGTTTATGGCGATTTCATTAACATTAAGTTCATCAAGATATACATTTCTTTTATTAGTAAAAATCATGAAATTTATTTTACTGGTATTTAGGAAGAGTTTATTGGTGGTCAACCATTTCATTACACTGATGAATTCTGAATGAAATATATTCTTAGCTGTATTAACATCTTTGCAAGAAAAAGAGACAGTTGTATCATCTGCAAACATTATGAAGTTCAGTATATCAGATGAACGTGGAAGGTCATTTATATATAATAAAAATAACAGTGGACCCAGAATTGAGGCCTGTGCACACTATGTTTGACAAGCGCTTTAGTTGAGCAAAGTAGTATAGCCGCAAAAGGGGAGAGTGCAAGAATGTTGCAAGTGATTACGTAATGTTGCAAAGGGGGTGGGGGTTGTTGCAAAGGGGGTGGGGGTGTTGCAAAAAAAGAAAAAAAGGAAAAAAAGAAAAGAAAAAAAAAGAGTACTGACCTTTGTTGCCAACCGGGGTTGCAAGGGGCATGCAACTTGGAGGCGGAGTTCTCCCGCAAGCTATTCCCCCCAAAGGGCCAGAAAGGAGAGAAAGGAGGAGATTAACGATTAGAAACAAATATAACATTAACTTGAACTTCATTAAACTTGAAGTTAAAGTTAAACTTTTCGGAGACGAAACAAATAACGTAGTTAGCCTACACATAATTCAACCAACCATAGAAAACAGAATTATAGAAAAACAATTAGGTTTTTATGGGTAACTAGTTTATCTTGACGTAAGCTTACTATAATTATATATATACATTCTTTTAAACATCTTATGATAGGTATATGTAAATATATATATATATATATTATTTATTTTTTCATATTATAACATTTAATTTTATTTTAGTGTTTATTTATGCAGTGTTTAGTTAGCCTCTTCATTTAAACTATAACATTTATAGTGCTGCAGTTAAACCACCCTTAAAATGGCAGAGTTTGTGCCGAATTGGAAAGGTTTTCACTCCGCCTTAGCCCCCACAGTTTAACGTGGAAACTGAATGCTTTTTTAAAAATATAATTAGGCTATATTTATAATTTCTTTATTATAAACTAAGTTAACAATTGAAATTATGTTAACACAAGAATTTGTGAAAACATTACTAATAACTTGTAAGTAAAAATAAAAATATAATGAGGGACTACCATAGAAATGTAAGTGTCTATAATTTATTCACAAGAAACACGATTTTATATATATGTTACTCGTCCGGACCCGTTATAGCGGATTGGTACACATCATAGCTCCACCCAGCTACACCGGCAGCCAATCACTACGAACATCTGGTCTTTTGGGGCGGAGCTTGGCGATTGTGCATATAAAAGGGGATATTTTTCAGTTGGGAATAACAGTAGCTATTTTCGCGTCAGTGAATAATCATTCCCTCCACCATGGACCTGTACGTCTCCCCAGATTGTATGAAGAAAGTGATACTGCAGCATTAACGGAAATTAGTCTTTTAACGCTATGACCGTGATGAATTATTTCCAACGCAAACCGTTGAAGATATTTGCAGTGACGCTCCTTACAATCCGACGCAAGGGACTACCATAGAAATGTAAGTGTCTATAATTCGATTTTATATATATATATGGATGGGCTGTAGTATCTCGTCAAATAGATACTCACCAAAATTTTTTATGGCAATCAATGTTATTTTGTTTTACTTCTTATCCCCATTATGCTAAAATCGAAATTTTTTATGGCAATCAATGTTATTCCTCTTAAATGAACCAAAGATATCTTCACATAATGGGGATCTGTCTGTATACTCTGTATATGTTTTAAAAGAATGAACATTATTCCTTTAGGTCCGATGAGGATTTGACACGTGTTATACAATCTTTTGAAGAATCTCGTGTCATGAACACGGAGGATATACTGATCAGCAGCAATGTCACACCGAAATAATGTAAGTGTTTTTCGATCTTTTTGGGATAAGAAGACAATATATTTTCATAAATTTATTAAATGAAAGAAATCAGTACAATAACCAACTACAGAATATATCGTTACAAATATCGAACAAAAACATTATACTATACAAACGAGTACGTACAATTGGAAAACGGATTTTATCTGTCTGCATACCATTTCATCGTTTCGGCGAGTGTGACACGGGTCAAATAAATTTTAAAAAATTATAAATTCTTTATCACATGACATATGCGTGAGAAATGAGAACGCAGTACATTCCGCAAACATTACTAAAATATCCTTGTATACGAAATGGGTTCCATACAACTTCGGGAATATGTAACTGAGCGAGAAATTTTACAATAATAGGGTCACTCCAGGGTTGAGTACCGAGTGAATGAAAATAGTACAGGCGATGTCTATTTTAAAATAGACAGCGATCCAGTGAATCCCTTCATTGCCGATGACATCTGTGTTCACAATAAGGACTACCGCATTCTCGCGTACTTGGCAAACTCAATGTTTCATTCTTCGCAAACACGCCGATAAATTTGGAACGTGTGACTCGCTCCATTACTTTCTGAAGTGTATTAGCATCCATTTTAAAAGTCAGTGATAACGCTCCTAAATCTATCTACTCTATTAGGGCTTGCGATTCGAGATATACTAGTACACTAATAGGAGCGTCTATAGGCTTGGCGAATTCCAGCCGCACTGAGGATGTTTCCGCTGCTGTGGGGTTAAATGGGTATTTACGCTAGCAGATAAGTCAGGTGTAATGTCAAACGGGTAAAGGTTAAATTGATCAATGAATTCTTCCTGCGTTACCCATTACCAAGCTCATCACAATCACCTGCAATATGGGTCAGATTACTATAGGCTCTGGCACAAAGAGGTAACACAGCGTCTGATGAATAGTCCGTACCCATTGTTCCACCAAAAGCAGTGCCATTCACGTATAGAGTTATGTTTTAAGTCCGAAATTCCCGAATTTAAAGGCACTCTTTTATATTTTCCATTCACCGAAGCATGGTCCTGCATGCCGATTAATATCCTTTTAGGAAGATTTCCCAGGCAATGTTTTCTATCTGCTTCGATGCCAACCTGCAGGAACCGTATATAATTTGATTGCACTCTGTTAATAGGATATTTCACTGTAGAGTTTAGTAAATTTTCTCAATTCTAGTTGTTTGGTGAACTTAATTTCACACTCCGTACGCGGAGGTATGTGTCCATAATGTGAACCACAACGGGCTTTGCACCCTCCTCTTGATCAGCAGCCAGATTAAGCATATCTCAGGATCGTGGGGTTGAGCTTTATTTTCATATCCACCCGTTGACAAGCAACTTCTCCTGGAAAGTGAAATCTGTGTGCAACCGTCCAAAACACTCGTATATTTTCTTTTTAGAATTTTAAATTTGTCCTTATACTATTTTCATCTTTAGTTTGATAATATTCCTCGGCACTTAAAAAGGTAGCCTTCGCTTCTTTGGAAAAGTTGAGGACATTTTCCAGATAGGCTCGTAGATGATAGTACCCCGTGCCTGCCGATATGTTGGTCTGATTTAAATATACGTCACACTGGTTGAATATGGAGTGCAGAAAGTTTGTTTCAGGGTATACAGCATATTTGTCATCGCAGACCGTTCCATCAGAATGGGCTATACGTAGCTTAGCGTACATGTGCACACAACTTGGATCAAAAAAGTAAGGACCTGAGCTGGGTATCACGAATTCTATAGGTGCACTCGGGAACTAATTGTGTTTAAAGGGTTAATTGTAATAAAGTCACTGTGCTCAATAGAAACGTGGGTTGGAGGTAGCTCAAAAGGGACAGCTCCGATTTACAGCATTGCGAACTACATGGGTGATGAAGCGTGCCATGGCGAAATAGTGACTCCTCTCTCGACAAGTGGTAAACAAACTATGATTCATGAGATCAATGTCCTTAGCTTATATCAGTCAAAAAAGTGTCAACCATAGGTTTCATTCGCTTACAGCAATTCTTTTTGATAGCCTTTTACGTTTAATACCACGTGACCCCTTCTTCTTCCGGGGAGCCCGCTTCTTCTTCTTCCCGCCACCACGCATTTTTCTCTTTGCATCTTGATGATTTCGTCCGTGTACGCTTTAAATGTTTTTTTAGAGCCTCTTTAGGTTTAGACCCGGCCAATATGTCTTCTGCAGTGTTAATACCTGATTGTAGCGCTTTCCTTCCAAGGTATCTGGCACCCCTCTTCAGCAAAGGAACAGCCGTACGTAGTATGGATGAAAAATGGACCCAAGTCCACTACCGCGCTGGTATCTCACCCCTCGATAGACGGTGAAAGGCTTTCTATCCATTATAACTCAGTGCGTCGAAAGTGTAGCTTCACTGTTAAGCTCCCGTTACCGAATGGGTTTTCACCCTCAATCGTTCTTATATATATTGAGATATTGGTTATTAAATTAGTTGCGACATTCACATAATGGGGTCTGTCATATGTAATACTCAAACTCCTTCCTCTATGGTTGGGGATGTGAGCAATGCGCAGCAGGCGTGCATGGGTATCCCCAACAAACTGGTGCTCCACTATATTTCTGTAAATATAGCACATGTCTGGGGACCTTTCAGCCAATTTCTCCACCTTCAATTGATACATTAATCTGGACAAGTCATGCTGTGTCTCGTGAAATGTGTCTCTTTGGAATGCTGCGCTATATCGGCCATTGGCTAGAATTTGGAACTTTCTAAGGTCTTTAATACGTTTGTTAGTCTTTGATTTTAGGAATAGTGTATGTGCAGGGTTGTTTACGATTTCGTATACTAAATCATTCGTAAGGTTTGAGTTTCTTAAACTTACGTTTAAGCCTCTCACAACATCCTCGGCCGAACCATATTGACCCGGTCCTAGTCTTACTTCTGTACTGTAATACCGTGCAACCTTAGTCCGAGCGATACGCATAGTTTCATCCATAGCTACCCCAGCTTTTTCACACTCGTCAATGTCTCTAAGAATCGTAAAAACGGTTTCTTTATGTTCAATATTTAAAAAGATGGTGTCCAGCTGAATTTCGCATATCCCCACCTCATACGAATCACGACCCAATTCAATGTGCTTGTGGAGCTCTGTTACAAAGTTGGCTAGTGTGTTGTTAGGGTGTACAGACAGGGACGAGGAGGACGGGAGTGTGACGTAGAAATGGTTAGGAGCCATGTTGCATACTATTTAAGCTTCATTATTGCATCAGCTTTTATATAGGTGTTGAAGCTTTCTGGGTACCCTAGCCATTTCACCAGGTACATTTTTCTCTTTCCTGAACCTTTGCTTCCTAAAATTTTCTCAATTTTAAACACATTTTTTTCTAAATTAAACGCAATTTTCTGTAATTCCTCCCGGTAAAAACCTCCTGAGATTTCTTCCCCATTCAAATCTTCAATGTAATACATCATTATCTCACCTTTAGGTCTCATATCCCTAACTTTAAAAATCTCGCGTGTCCATCCTTGCTCAAAACCTTTTGCGAATTTATTCCCCCAACGCGACAACCTTACATAATCATTGATTTTGAAGCGCGCAGAGTGTGGTGGTGGTGGTGGTGATCCATCTCTTCTCGGGAGCGTACCTCTTTCTAAAACTTCGTTAGGTGTTGTCCCAATCGTGCGATGGTGTGAGCGGTTGTAGGATGATGCCAATGATTCCAGAATGTCTAGAAATCTGTATGTGTTTTTATGTGTAAAATAACGGTGCATGCGTTCCTTTATGGTGCGCTGAACTCTTTCAGCTAAAGAAGCCTTATGTATAGAATTGGTTGTGTAGTAGCTGATATTAAACTCTGTCAACATGTTCTGAAAAGCACGGCCTATAAATTCCTTCCCCATATCGTACAAAAATAGCCAGGAACCCTGTTTTCTTTTAACATTAGCGTTTTGGTGGCTTTAGCAACTGTTTCAGGTGATTTATTTTTCAGAGGACTAGCCACAGATATCTAGAGAATACGTCTATTATGAATAGAATGTAGCGGTAACCATCGTTATACACAGAATCTCTTTGCATGTCTGTTAATCTGCTTGCCAAATAGAATCTCGAGGAAGCCGTTGTCTTGGCTGTTTTAACCTTTTTCTCACAGGCTTATGAAGCGTATAAGCGTCCTGCTCCCTCAAAAATCTTTCAACATCTTTTTTTCCTACTCCGTAAACACTTCTGTACAGTCTATCTACGCCGCCGTAAGAGGATGGGTTAGAAACGTCATAATAGCGTTTAGTTAATACGTTAGCCATTTGCGTATTTTAGAGGCACGTGGGTAGGGTTGGTTTAACCTCTTCTTTCTCCTCTTCAAGGTGTTACCGCGGGGGTGACGGCGTCTTCAATTGTGTCACATGCGTTGCATGTTCCAAGTCTTTTAACCTGTTCAGATTTCCTATCAACGTTTTAGGGACATTTTATTTGTTGTAGTCTTGCTTTAATATGCTTCCATCCTGATGGTGATGCCTTATCCCACTTTCTCACCAGATCATGGACAATGTCTACGATATTCGATCCCTGTACCTTTGATCCTTCACAATGAGCTCGCCTGTATCGTCCATTGTATGGCTGGATCCTCATTCAATAGATTATAAAGACTTAAGCCTTTACTCATCAATATGTGGAGGGTGCTTTTTATACATGTTCGATATGTTGTGTGGCTAATCTTTTTGGTTGGTCAGCTGTATCGTCGGGCTCAGATCCTATGTCGCCATGTCCATCGTCCCCCGTGCTGTGCCTAATAACCACAGGAATCTCTGTAGGGCTCTTATAATTTTCGTACTCGTGAAGAAATTTCTGCAGAGCTTCTTGGTATAAGATTCTTTTCTCATCAGGTGATTTTCACTGTTTAATAGAGCTAGCAATTCGCTTTCCATTCTTTTAAGTCTGCTTTACGGGGATCTAGATCGTGTCTGGATTCCTTTGCAGTGAAGCGTACACCTCGTGGGGATCACTACCACTTTCTTCATTATATTAATCTAGTCAGTAAGGACACAAACTGAAAATAAGATGGGGAGAAATGACCTTCCTGTTTGTACAATAATTCGTTTTTTTCTTCGCTACAGTTTGACTTTTACGAGCGAGTGCACGTATTATGTTCTTGTAGCGGCGTAGGCGAGCCTTCTGATGGGTTTCATTGATACATTGCAATTTATAACGTTAAGACAGATTTCACAGATGCATTTTAAAAGTCGGCGTCGATATTTTAATAACATCTGCTGCATTGCCCGGGGCAGTCGATGATAGATTTTTATTAATTCACGTATTTCTTTAGTCTCTTTGTCATTCTGGATATACACCGTTTCAGGCTCGTTTGGAATATATTCGTTCGCAGAAGCACTCTAAACGTGTTTCGCGGATGAAGGTCGCAAGCAAATATCCGTAACGCGTTGCTTGTAGCTTCTTTATAAACTTCCAAAAACTCCTTACGCTGATTCGGGAACATTTGATTGGCTAATACCCCAATTTGTGATACACCTCTACGTTGCGCGAATAAGACTAGATATTGCGTATTTAACGACACATCGCGCTGTATCTATTTTTGAAAAATAGATTCTGATTGATGAAGAACACGCTTATCTTAAGATGTGGGAGAATACTGTAAATGTCTCGGCAAACGTTTTATCCATCTCCAACATGAGATCGTCAATTACAATGATTGTATGTTCATTTCCCTTTAACGAATTAACGTCATATACGCCTTTGTGGAACAAAATATCATCTTGGTACTCGTTGAACACTGATTGATACGTCGAATAGCACCATATAACTTTATGCACAAATTTCGAGAACATCTCTCCCTTTTCTTTAATGATTTTAAGCATAAACACAGTTTTACCACATCCTGTAGGTCCAGATATAATACATGTGGATGGGCTCGTGAATCTGAATTTTTCTACAGAGTCCATTTCTAACACGTCACACTCCTAAGTGGGTCATTTACAAAATATTACAAATTTTGAGTGCTGTTCCTTATATTTTGCTTTCTTCTCCCACAGAACCGTGAATGACGATGAGGTAGAGCATCCCATCATTGACATTACGGATGACCTCGACGACAGTGTAGTTGTGATCTCCTCCCCTGCCAACGAACCCTCACCAGCGATACCGGTAGCACGTCCAAAGCGGAGGTATGAGAACCCACGTCAGGTATAAAGCGCACCGAAATACGCGCCTGTTGCAGCGGTAATAGATCCCCAACCCTCAACCTCTTACGCAACAAGCCCCCCAGCAGCACCTCCCGCTAATATATCCCCTTATTCATCCGCCGCCCCCCGTTCTGTTAAGTCTACAATAATAGAGCCCCAACCATCAACCTCCTACGCAACAGGCCCCCCAACAGCACCTTCCGCTAATATATCCCCTAATTCATCCGCCGCCCCCCGTTCTGTTGAGGATGAAATAACGCTCGAATTGGTGCGATCCGCAGCCCCCACCCCAGCCTTGACTAGAAATCGGTATAGAGTCAGGGTCGACCTTAGAGCCATGTGGTTCTAGGACAGTTCATACCAGGACAGCTCATACCAGGACAACTCATACCCGGACAACTCATACCCGGACAACTCATACCTAGGACAACTCATACCTAGGACCAGAAAAAAAAATGAAAAATTAATGAAAACATTTATTTTGTAAAATTAAAAATTAAATGTAAACTTTAGAATTCTTGCAGTTATTAATGAAAACATTTTGAAATGAAAACATTTATTTTTAAAATTAATGAAAACATTTATTTGTAAAATTAAAATTAAATTTAAACATTTAAAATTCATGCAAGTTATATATATATATTATATATATATATATATATATATATATATATATATATATATATGCCCAGTTAGGTTCATTGAATGCCCGGTTAGGTCAACTGAATACCGGTTGGGTTCATTGAATGCCCAGTTAGGTCAACTGTACGCCCTTGAAGATTGGTTAGGTTTAGTCGTGATATTTTCGTTAAAACTAACGAAATATCACGACTACTGTAAACCTAACCAATCGTCAACGGCGTACAGTTGACCTAACCAGGCATTCAAATTTTATCCTATGTAAATAATGGTTCTCTATTTATTATATGTTTGCAATAAATAATAAATTTGTTGTTATTGTTTTCTTATCTTTTTGGTTAATTTGCAGAGTTTAAACTTCGGGATGGATATAGATGAAAAGATCAACATTGGGGTGGTAATTGATGAAGAGAGTATGAGTTGTCCTAGGTATGAGTTGTCCTAGGTATGAGTTGTCCGGGTCTGAGTTGTCCGGTATAAGTTGTCCGGGTATGTGTTGTCCTGGTATGAGCTGTCCGGTCACGGAGCCATGTATAGCAATGGAATTGAGCGCGGGCTACGCCGGGTTGTACAGCATAATGTAGAGTTTGCTCTTCAGAATCGTGACGAGCGTGAAGTCAGGACGAGTCTGTCCTTTGGATTCGGGTCAGATGACGGTGATGTAGACGATTATTGGGTGATAGTGCCATTTAGACGTTTGGCGGCTGAAGATGTAGAATATATATTAGGACGTACAATGCAAGCCGCCCAAAGTAGTATAGCCTTCAATATGGACAACTTCACGGTAAATATTAACCATGTATTCCGTGTTGCGGGTCATAGTGCCATACCGTATACTCTTAACTTCAATTCTCCGACTATTTACCGAAAGCATATAAACGTCGATCGTGGTTGCGGCTTTATAGCAGTACTCTTAGCACGTATGTTTACTGTACAAAATACACGGACTCAAAAATTTGGTTGCCTACGGTCGTGGAGCGTGCCCGTAAACTAGCTGTAGACTGTGAACTTGAATTTGACTGTAATATGGTCCTGAAGAGCTGAGAAGGGTAGAACAGGAAATGAATGTCCGCATAGTTGTGTTTGGGTTGGATGATCGTCGTAGACTGTGTATGTTTTTAAAAGCTGTGTGAGAGATCGTACAAGACCCTACTTATTTTAGGATTGTCAGGGACAACGTATCTCCCCATCCGTAATATAAGGTGGCTTTACGCGAGTTATGACAAAAGTCCAAATATGGGAGACATCATGATTTGTGTTAGGGGTGCCTCGAGTTTGCGGATGATATAGTGAGACATTGTAAAGAATGTCACATGGTATGTGAGTAGTGTAAAAGCACCAATGTGAAAGCCGTGTAGTTGAAGCTGAGAAGAGAGACTGTGATGTGTGTAGACGCACATTTTCAAGAATAGCTGTTTTGATTTCCATAAATCAAATTGGCACGTGCAGGAAAATGAGAATCTGTGAATGTGGTAGGTTTCACACAATGGATAATTGGGAAAATTTAAGCACAAGTGTGACGTAATTCACTGTCCTACATGCCAGGAGGAATATAAGGCGGATGGAGTAAGCATGTATGTTATATGAAAGAATGCTAAGCCTAAAAATAACCCTTGTATAACTGTATACTACGATATAGAAACATATACGAACGCTGAAACCAAAGAGGTAATTCCACATTTACTTGTGAGCCAGACCATCTGTGATGAGTGTGGGTATCGAATGTGACGAGTGCCCCCAAATGTGGTAAACGGACAAACGTTTTTAAAACGAATGTCCGCGATAGTCCTGTGAAACTATTTGTGTCCTATATTGTCAAGTTAGCCGACAAGTTCAAAAAAATGACTGTATATTCTCGCCATAGCGGGGCAAAGTTTGACACGCAGTTCCTTTATAAGGAGTTGCTTGAACACGAATCCTCTGAGATATTTACAGGTGATCCATTGAAAAGAGGCAACAAATTAATACAGATGCAGATAAGAGGCAATGTACAATTTAAAGATACTTTATTATTCACACCTTGTAAATTAGCAAAGCTACCCAAGGTGATGGGAGTAGCAGCTGAAGTTTCCAAAGGATACTTCCCTTACACTTTCCTTCACCAGCGAGACTTTAAAACTACGTAGGCCCACCACCCCCAAACATTATTTTGACTGTATGGATGAACGTGAAGACTTTGATCGATATTACGACAGTTTTAATGAAAGTAACCCTTATAATATAGCTGATGAATGTGAGCGTTATTGCGTGAATGATGTGCGAGTGCTTAGAGTATGTTTCCAGGCCTTTTGAAGGATGTACATAGCCCGTTTCAAATGCGATCCACTGCAAGTCGCAAACCACCATCGCATCATTATGTTTTACGGTGTTCAAGAATAACTTCATGCCTAAAGACACCTTAGCCATTATTCACCGAACAATCCCCCAGTTCCGGGCACAGCTATTTACTGGCTCATACACCTCCACAACAGACAGGTGTATACATAAAGCACGCCCGCAACACGGTGAAGTACCCATTAAGATTAATGGACGTGTTTTTTGGGGTTGATGGGTTAAGTGAAAACCGTGTCACTGGTGTGAAGACGTGTACTCCTTTAACGGTTGCTGGTGGCATGGATGCCCCCGTCCTGAGTGCGGAATCACCGGAGATATCCACGGTAGGTCTCCTGCCGACTGTCTTGCATCGACCCGCACCCGCGATCAACTTATAGGATCACAGTTCACTCACAAAGTCTTGTGGGAGCATGAATATGATGCACGGATGGAGACAGACGAGGTGTACCGTGAGGAAATAAACACGATCAAGCGTGCATGGTGCTGGATCCTCTCAAATGTGGTGATAGCTTGTTTGGAGGACGTACAAATCCTTTCAGACTATCCTTTCCACCTACGGAGGGCTGAAGCTCCATTACTACGATTTCTGTTCTTTATACCCATACGTGATGAAGAGCAATCCGTACCCCGTGGGCGCTCCTGAGAAACTGTGGGACTAGCCTCCCTCCATCAATGAATTTCAAAAAAATTTGAATGATCGTTACTTTGGGCTCTCTTTCGTAGACCTACTCTCCCCACGCAATTTATGGATGCGATCTTACCTGTCGTTATCGACGACAAGCTCATGTTTCCCCTGTGTCGTGAAGTGCGCGGAAGAGGATAACGGCGATTGTAACCATATACCCCACAGCGTAAGATCAGAGCGTATATACAAGTCCTGAGCTGGCCCTAGCCGTGCGCCATGGTTATAGAATACTGAAGATACATGAGGTGTGGAGGTTTCAGAAGCTACCCAACCTTTCACACCATATATAAACACCTTTTGAAGGATAAGGTTGAGGCATCAGGGTATCCGCGAGATTGATACCGAAGATGAAAAGTCTGCCTATATTCAACGTTTACCGCGACCGCGAAGGTATACAACTTGATCGTGTCCAAATTGTAAAGATCTGGCAAGCGCTTTAGTGCAAAGTTTGTGTCTAACAGTCTATGGGAAATTTGCGCAGAATACCGCAGAGGGAGCATTCATTTGGCACAAAGTTATAGCGATGTCTGGGATTATGCCAATGCTCCCGATAAAGAGGTCATGAGATCGTGAATGTAGGTAATACTTACATAATAAAGTACGACAACACTGAATTTGCCACAGATACCTCAAGGGTTACAATATACCTGTGGCCAGCTTCACAACAGCCTACGCCCGTATAAACTTTGGGGGTCTATTGCATTCTCTTGGCGGAGAGTATTGTATGCCGATACAGATAGCGTGATATTCACAGAGAGGGAGGGTGATACATGCCCGCTATTGGGGAGTTCCTCGGCGAGCTCACTGATGAATCAAGGACGAGTATGGGGACAACGCTTACGCCGACTCTTTGTCTCAACAGGACCTAAGACTTATGGGTACGGGTCAGGGTGGGGGAGGAAATGAAATATATCGTGAAGGCAAAGGGTATTACGCTCAACCATGCGAATCGGCGGGTTGTTAACTTTGAATCGTTGAAGGATCTAGTATGTTTGGACGATGATGAGGGCGAACAACCTCCCAACTAATTGTAGGCACCCACAATTTTCGGGCGCAGAAGCTGGGGGGCGTGAAGGAACTTAGGGGTACGAAGGTGTGCCGTAACACCTATAGGAAACGTTACCAGTTACCTGGTACCTATGATACCGTACCCTTTGGATACCATAACGTATGATGCTTCTATTGTTAACTCACACGTATTTGTCTTGTATATAATCGTATCTATTGATTTATTACACGTATTTGTAAATATATATATAACTTGAATATCTCGTTTATTAAATCGTATTTGTAAAGTATCTATTGATTTATTACACGTATTTGTAAATATATATATAACTTGAATATCTCGTTTATTAAATCGTATTTGTAAATATATATAACTTGAATATCTCGTTTATTAAATAAATCATGTTTCAATTAGCGTTTCACTTTCTCCTTTGTGTGTGTGTGTGTGTGTGTGTGTGCAGGTGAAAGTTCTAAGCTCCGCCCACTGTAAGACCGTGAGTCATGCTACTATCTGGGAGTCCCTGCGTGGTCAGTCGACTGCAGTAAGCCCGAGAGATCAGACGTGTATTCAGATCAGACGTGTATTCAAATGGCTACCTTTAATATTGCTTGTACAACGTTTATGAAATGGTATTCAGCAAAGTGTCAGGATGTGGTGGATACCGAAAACTTCCTATTCCTCCCTCCTATACCTCTTTTAAAAACACATTGGATTGTGCGAAGTTCCAAGATGTACAAATACTCTACGGATGTTCTGGTGAGATCGTTGAAGGCTTTCGTTGCACAGACGATGTGCTGAAGTATACTGCAGAGCTAAACTTTATAAAGTCTCACATACACCGTGAAGTAAAAGAAACAACGCGTGCAGAAGAGAACAGCAGGTATGGATAATGAGCCTTGCGGATGGGTGGTGTGACAAGCGGTATTACGTCATGCTACACCATGTCGATTACTCATACCCTACGACTGAAAATGTGAATCTCGTGATCATGGACAATCTTAAGTATTTTTATCACTATATTAACGTATATCATGATGAGGTTCGTAGTGAGGTTGTGGCTAGTGCCCTGCGTGAGTTTTTAACAGACTTTAGAGACGAGTATCGTTTGATGGGCAGAAAGGAAAAATATGAGCATATGTTCCTCTCAAATAGTGCCGGAGTGTGAAGATGTTTAGTAAAACATAAAATGTTCCTAGTTCTTATCCTGAGGTAAAATGTCTGGTGCGTAGGCTGGTAGTGATGAAATTAATTCTTGTACCGGAAAAACAAATATGTACAACAATTCGGTACGACTCGCGGATCATACGAACAAGCCCATTCACGTATCATCGAGTCAGCCGCCCGTCGAACCGTTCCTGCCTACCTGCGTGCCTCACACGGCTCATAGTTATCTCAGAGCTTGAACCGAGTGGACGTGCGCTCCTCGAATACGATGGAACTTCCTTTGAGCAGCATTCTCAACGCCTCGTACGATGTGTCCGTGACGAAATCGTTGCGCGTGTTCAGGCGTAATTCCGGTACCATTAGCTATGTACTGGAAACGGAAGTGTAGACAAACAAACAAACGGGTTTATTTAAGTGTCGAGGAGATGAATAGAATCTTCGTGATAGTTGAGAAGTGGAGTGAAGATCGTTATAAAATACCTGCTAACGTAGGTACAAGAAGAGAGCAGATTAGTGACGCACCCTCATACGCCGTTGTATGTACGTTGTGTATAAATAACGATCGGCCGTGCATTGATATACGGCTGATGTGGAAGAATGCTTCTGATAATAACGCTCTTGTTCCTACGCGAAACCGTTTCATCCTCGACAGAATGTTTGAAATCGTCGGATTCCGCAAGCTGAAACCTATATTAGACGCGCGTGTTACGGACATGCTTTATTTTGATACAGTACTTGAATACGCCTACACCGCTCTGCTCGATGGGTTTACCGAGTGTAGGGCTGGTGAGAATGGTCTAGTGCTGGACGTTTATTTAAAAAGTTTAGACTCTTTGAAATACCATGAACTTTGGTACAAAGCAATTGATCGGTACAAGGCTGAGCTCACCTACACCGTTCACCCTGAAGAACTATTTCTTTATATAACGCGCAGTTGTCGTAACGATTTAGAAGATTATTTCAATTGCCGCTATGTTGAGTGAGTTCACGATTGAAAAGCTCGAGTCGGTAGAAATAAACCCTCGATTGGAAAAGCGTGCTTATAAACTTGTGTTTAATAATGTAGCTAACGATGAACTCTTTGTGCGTGCTTTTGATTGTATTCTAGACGTATTTAAAGATGACTTACCAACCGGTTGTAAAGGGGAACAAAAATAGTACTGAACGATATGAAAGCCCTTCATATCGAATACAGGTTTCCCTATACTTTAAGCGGTGAAATATTATTAAGCCGCATATACTGCGTAATGCAGAGCAATAATGATGTAATTGTAAACTCGATTAAGACCGAGTTTAGTATTTTGAAAAAAAAGTGAAATGTATTTATATATTTTGCTTGATATTTCTCCTGTACTGTTATGATTATATGCATATTTCTATTATTATTGAAATGTATTTATATATTTTGCGTGATATTTCCCTGTACTGTTATGATTATATGCATATTTCTATTATTATTGAAATGTATATTTATTTCTACTTGAAATGTATATTTATTTTATATATATCACCATAATTGTGCGTATATATTTCCTGTACTGTTATGATTATATGCATATTCCTCAATTATTATTGAAATGTATATTTATTTTCTATATATTATAATAAAACAGAATGATGCAATGTTGTTTACTTAATTATATCATGTTACGGCTTCTAAACCTACTACCGGTATTCTAAACCAACTTTTAAGAAATATAATAATGTATACAATGGTATCGCTAAAAAGTGGTATCTGGCAACTCAAGCCATTTACGCCTTCTAAGCCAACTGGCTGATTAGGAGTCTATAATAATGTATACAATGGTATCGCTAAAAAGTGGTATCTGGCACTCAGTCTTCGATTAGAATTAATGATATATGGCGCTATCTGGCAACTCAAGCCATTTACGCCTTCTAACGCCAACTGGCTAATAGGAGCCTATAAAACAACGCCTACTCGGCTGATGTCTTAATATGCACTTGGCTCCTGCCAGGTGAACACCTCTCCTCCTTTCTCTCCTCCTTCTTTCTCTTGGGGGATAACGCCGCCTCCAAGTTTTCCTTGTTGCACCTGCAGCATCCCCCCTTTGGTGGAATTTTTTATTTTTTTTTTAAATTTTGTTTTTAATTTTTTTTGCAACACCCCCACCCCCATTTGCAACATTCTTGCACTCTCCCCTTTTTCGGCTATACTACTGAGCAAACCTTATTTACTGATACAAAATGATATCTATTGGACAAATAACTTTTAAACCAATCACTGATTGCTCCTCTAAAGCCGTAACAATATAATTTATTAAGTAGAATATAATGGTCTATTACATCAAACGCCTTACTCAAATCCATAAATATTGATATCATTATTTCTTTGTTCTCCTTAGCTATATTTACATTTTACATAAGATTTAAAATAGCCATTTCCGTTGTTTTATTATTATGGAAGCCATATTGATTTGGAGATAATAAATTGTAGGATTCTAAATATCGCTGCATTCTACTTTTTACAATTTTTTCAAAAACTTTGCTGAACACAAATAATGAACACACCGGCCTGTAATTTGTTGCTGGTGTAGGATCACCCCCTTTAGAAAGGGGTGTTATATCATACAACCAGTTTTTAGCTGACACAACTAAAACAAATGTCTTGTTTGTACAAGCTGAAAACTGAAACTCCTCCATTAATGTGTATCGTTAAATAAATGAGGGGTCGCGCGTCTTAAGGTACCTAAGCGCCAAAATTAAAATTCGTCAGAAATCGCCTCCAAAGTTCAGCAATATTCTGGCAATAGTATCTCTGTTATTAATTGAGCTAGAACGTTCATTTTTTGCTAAATTAGAGTTCTAAGTATGCTAATGAAGATGTTGATGAAGTTTTGGAATAGATTTTCATATTTTATATTTTATATATATATATTTTTTAATTTTTTAATTTTCTTATTATGCCGAACTTTGGATGAACTTTTGGCTGGCGATAGAGGTGAAAAAAGTAGTTCGCTTCATAAGGTTTTCAACCATACTTCTAGTGTCGTAAGGTCATTATAACCCAAACCACGCGATAGAGGAAGGGTGAAAATAGTGATATCCATCAAAAACACGTTTTCGCCTGTGGTGGCGCTTGGGTACCTTAAGACGCGCGACCCCTCAAATATGGTATACCATATTATTCCTATGAAGTGATATATTTTATCCTTAATTAATATGAAAAACCAATAAAACCTGAAAAACTCATGGTCAAATTAAATTAAATAAATAGTACAATCAACAATTGTCTATTCTATGTTGAAATTACTATTAACATAGCAAAAAAAATAAATATTGGGAGATTTGTTTATTAATAGACTTTCAATTTTAAACCATAACGATATATATTAATTAATTAACGAGTCCCCACTTCCAACAAAATCTATTAAAATTATTTTAATAATCCTAAACGAACGTATGAGAATCTATTACTCCACTAAACGGTGTAACTCAATCACGACAATATATAATCCTGTCATGGGGCAAAGCAATATCATATAACTTGCCCAGTTGAACATGATTTATTGTATCAATTGACATGTCTTTAATGTCTAATTGCATTATAGAAATTTTTTTTTCACTGAAATGCCAGCAAAAATTTAAATGGGTCCATTGGAAAAATTTACATTTCCACTTTTAGGACCTTTGTCTGCGGCAATTTCTTTTCCTATAAAATAGTTAATATCTGGAACCAACTTCTCTCAGAGGTTGTTTTCAGCCAAAGTGTAAATGTGTTTAAAAATAGGCTAGACAAAGTACTGAATACTTGCATAGTTTAAGACTAAAACATAACATAACTCTGCAGGAGTTCGCTTGCACGGTGTCTCTGTGAGCATGCTAATTATAGAGCTTTTTATATATTCTCCACTTTCCTGAAAAATTTCCATGGCTACATTTCCAGGGTGAAGGTATTTTCTTCAACCTTTTTCCATACCTGCCTCTGGCAGGGAGGGAGCGGAGGGTGGGGAGAGAGCCTTCTACTTTTCTATCCAGTTTTCTACTACTGCTAGGATAGTTGAAAGAAAAATAAACTTGTTTAATAACAGGAACCTCCCAGAGTGGACCGGAACGTCTTTGAGGCTTCCTCTTGTCCTTGTAACTCCTTGCAACTCCTTGTAACTCTCTCTCTCTCTCTCTCTCTCTCTCTCTCACACACACACACAGACACACACACACACACACACACACACAGACACACACACACACACACACACACCCACACACACAACGAATTCGAAGTGTTCTCTAATATGAATGTCATGCAAACGAAAGATGGCTGAATATCCTTCTGCAATAACCAAACATACACCATTCTGAAGGAACTCACTTTACATATAAAATAATGTTCCCTTTCATTCAATAAAATTAGCCGTTTATATCGAGAATATTTTACCACAACTCAGTTTAGATAGTTTATCTCACTAAAATATTCGTAAATATTCTTTTAAACTAAGTTAAAATATATTTGGAGACATTATATTTTAAAGAATATTTTAATAACTTCAACATGAGATTTTCAATTTCTTTTCATCGTTCCTATCTGACGATAATGATTCATGCGAACTAAATCTTCGTACGGCAAAAAGTTGTTCCGTTTTCATTAAAACATTGAATCAGTTTTTAAATCGAAAATTAATTAAACCTGACCACATTTTTTTTATCAGTTTTTTGATGACTTCAAATTGACGCTTCCTCAGATCTTCGTTGTACATTCGAATACCAGTTGAAAGTTGAGATATCACCATGGAAGGCTCACGAGATATGGATTGAAAACGCCTGTTGCAAATGCTCTCCTGCAAATTAGGATGATTGATTTTAGAAAGTGGGCTAAGATCTCGGCAAACAAACAGACAGACAGACAGACAGACAGGAAAAACATTAGCACATTATTCACACATACATGCATATTTACATATCTGCATGCAAATACAATCATTGATCCATGCAAACTTACCTACCTCCCTACTTATATACATATACACAGTAAATAAAAGCAACACCAAAATACAGATAGACGGGGAAATAGGTAGACAAATTTGTAACAACACACTCCACCTGCGGTATGACAGAATACATAAAAGAAATTACTATTTTTACTATTTTACTATTTTACAACCTATTCAAGTGAATTATCCAACCACGCAATGATTGCAACATCCATAGTTGATTTTCTGGTATAAAATTTAAAATGGTTGATTTAATCAGTACGTATTAATTGTCAGATAAATGAGTGCGTCAACCAAATACTTTTCTGATGCGTAACGGCACAAAGGAGAAGAGACAATTTCATAAAGGGTCTGTCTGAATTATTTACTCTTGGATTTACCTCCATCAGTAAAATTCGAGTCGAGACAAAACGTAAAATCCAGAATCGAGGCGGAGATGAAAAGGAAATAAATGGAGAAGTAAAATGAAGAATAGAATAAAATGAAGATAGAAAAAAAGAACAAAAAGTTTCGCTAAAAGATAAAAAAGAATTCACTTAATGGAAAAGATCACAAAATGGATTAAAAGAAGATGTACGTTAGAAACAATAAGAGAGAGAGAGAGAAAGAGAGAGAGAGAGAGAGAGAGAGGAGAGAGAGAGAGAAAAGAGAGAGAGAGAGAGAGAGAGAGAATTCTCCTCAAAGCATGACACTTTCAAAAAGAGATTTTATCCTTTATAAATTTAATTTAAAAGGAAAGAAAAATTGGAATTTTGAAATTTGATTCCTGTGAAAAAGTTACGCCTCACTTGCAACTTTTAATGGAAGCACTTGTCACTTCTAATCTAAAATGTTGCAAATAAAGTGTTTGAAATATAACTCTTTTAAAATACAAAATTTTATAACAAAAGGATCATTATTTTAACTTTAATAATAATAAATTAGAGGCTGTTCGAGTTATTATGACGCCAAAAATAAATTTGATTTAAATCAATGAATGAAAATAAAGTAATTTTTTTTTAAGGAAAACCGTGAACAGAAATTATGTACGATAATAAGCAATTCTAATAGATTAATGAAACGATGTAATTTTAGCTCTGTTCCTAATAACACACACACACACACACAATCTGCGCATCTCCGCATAAGCTAGTCATTCCGACTTTTTTAAATACTGTATCTGAAAAAATAATTAACTAAGCCTAATTTTACCCAAGATAAACTTAGTGTCATCGAACCGAGAAGGGCGTGATAAGTACTTCGGGCCCAACTGAGGGCTCGAAGGGTGTTTTCTGTTAAGTCATTAAATAGTAAGGTACTCGCTAACCCAGCCTAACTTAACCTTAACTGACGTAACCTAACGTAACCTAACCTAGCGTAACGTAACCTAACGTAAACTAACCTAACCTAATCGGGACAAACATATATTTTTTTCCCGATAGTAATAAATGTTTCTTGAATTTTTTCAATAAATTTTTTTAAGGTTCCATGGTACCGTAAGTGTTACTTTACAAAAAAAACTACCCCACTTCATCTGTGACTTATCACACACTCGATCTCACTTATTGTACACAATTGCCTACACACACACACACCACACACACACACACACATTACACATACATTACACACACATATATATATATCTATACAGGGCGTCCCAAAGAAATGTATACACACTTTAACAGCTGATAGCTGAATTGATGTTTCTTTCTTTCCAAGTTAAACCCATTAGAATTAATAATGGCAGTCAGACTAAGCTTTGAACAAAGGAAATTCATTCTAAAATGCTACTGGAAGTGTGAAAACGCAGTTGAAGTGCAAAGACAGTTTAGGAGGGAGTTTCAAACAGATCCACCAACGCGACTTACCATCACTGGAATTAGAGATAAGTTTGAAGCCGATGGAACTGTTCAGATGTCCACAAGAAGCGTTCCGGAAGACCACGGACATCGACAAGCCCCACAAAGCAAGAAAGAGTACTGGAAACGTATCACCAAAGTCCAAGAAAATCTGTGCGGCAAGCGAGTCGTGAGGTAGGAATTTCAGAATCGTCTGTCCAACGCATTTTGAAGCGCTGTCAATGGAAAAGTTACATTCCAAGATTAGTCCATGCTATTAATGAAGATGATCCGGACCGAAGAGTGGAGTATTGCGAGTGGTACTTGGCACGATGTGGATGTGGATTGGACGAAGGGGTTTCGTAGAATACCCTCCGCGTTCACCAGACCTCACACCACTAGACTTTTTTTTATGGGGATACTTAAAAGACAAAGTCTACGCTATAAAACCTGCAACAGTCGCTGAATTGAGAGCAGCCATTGAACGAGAATGCACACAAATACGAAACGAAATGTTTCGTGATGTTTGCGATTCCATTGCTTCGCGTTATCAGCAGTGCCTGGACCAGAACGGACGTCAGTTTGAAAACAGGCGTTGACAAAACAATTAAATAATGTCTGTAGATTCTATTACATTTTGAAAATGAAATGTATTTTAATAAACACTGCCTTTATAAGTATTTAAAGTGTGTATACATTTTTTTGGGACGCCCTGTGTATATATATATATATAGCATATATTTTACCAATTTAATTAATTAGTTTAGTTTTTGCTACATCTTCCCTTCAATATACGCTTGTTAATCAAAATTAATGGAGTCTTCAGATGATCTGATTAAATTACTGTTAAGTCCATCTAATTTATCTTTTTTGATGGAAATAATAACGTAATTATTAGTAAAATAAAGTATAATACACAAATTGTGTTTCAGAGTCTTTTTGGATAATGACAAGTGTGGAAGAGGAGTGAGAGGTGAGAGATGAGAAAGGAGAGGTCGAACTTTCATTTGCTGCTTTCCTTCCACTCCGTTTTGGGGTCTCGTCGGAGGCAAGGTCTCTCTCTCTCTCTCTCTCTCAGGCTGACAGGCTGGAGCGAGTTCAGGCGAGGGCCACAAAGTTAATCCATTCTGTTAGGCATATGGGCTACAATCGACGCTTACATGCCCTGAATTTGCTTTCGCTGGAAACTCGGAGGCTGCGCGGTCAACTCATCAAGGTTTTCAAACTTTTACACGGGTTCGACGATGTCGATTTTAGAAGAATGTTTAGTTTAAATGATAACTCAATTAGCAACAATGGTTGGAAGTTGGATTTGAAACGGTTTAGCACTAGTGTATGTGGGAATTATTTCACTTATAAGATCTGTGACACGTGGAACAGGCTACCTTCAGAAGTTGTGAACAATTCCTTTGTGGATCAGTTTAAGAAAAGGTTAGACCGAATCTTGCACATTATTCGAGGATGTGTGTTACTGTCTTTTGGGGTGGATGTTCGAGAAGCTAGCTGTGATAATGTGTAGGATTTTCCTGGCACCCGTTGCAATTGCTATCTCCTCGGTATGAGCCGCAAGGCCTTTTGAGGTCCTTGTCCTTGTAACTCTCTCTCTCTCTCTCTCTCTCTCTCTCTCTCTCTCTCGTTTGTCCTACCAATAGAGTTAGAGGGTCCTACCACTTTTTAGATGGTTTTCTGGCTTCATTCTTGAGTTAGTAGGTACTGAGTTTCAAAGTCCCAAACCTACAACCAGCGCTTGCTCTCACAATTAAGCACATCTGGTTGAGCTCGGGCATCTTTTATCTCCTCTTCCGTCTTCCTTTCTTTACTTTCTCCTATTTTTTCCCCACTTTACACATTCTTTGGGTATCAGAA
Organism: Bathynomus jamesi; assembly: GCA_023014485.1. Classification (NCBI taxonomy): domain Eukaryota; kingdom Metazoa; phylum Arthropoda; class Malacostraca; order Isopoda; family Cirolanidae; genus Bathynomus; species Bathynomus jamesi. The sequence goes on from JAJOZX010000186.1 coordinate 468,429, forward strand.
ACCTCTCTTTTTTAGACTTTCGCCAAACATGCAACGACGAAATGATGATTTCTTGTACAGTGCTTACAATAAGTCTCGCGCCTCTGTCTCGTCCCAAGCTAGTCTGTTAGGTAGAAAATGGGCGGTCCTTATGGCAGCGGAGGTGTGTTCGGATTGGTGCATATAATTGCTCTAACCCCATCAATGACGTCCACATTATCATTGTGTCGATCACTCTATCTATTTAATATAGAGACATACTGTATATAGATATATATAGAGTATGCAGGGGATAACGTGTCTCAGTCCCAGCTGTGGTAGTTTGTCTTACAATTAACAGTCCCAAGTGCAAGTTACATTAACACCTCCACATAAACTACCCTGGACTAAAATAACACACGTGAAGCCCTTACCCACAAACGATTTAAAAGGTGTGATTTAAAAGGTCTCTGTGTCTCTCTGTGTGTGTGTGTGTGTGTGTGTGTGTGTGTGTGTCTCTCTCTCTCTCTCTCTCTCCTCTCTCTCTCTCTCTGATCACACCGCATGGCAATGTATCCATATAACGTTAATAATAACTGAAACTCGAGAAAATATACTCTCTGCCTTCCGCTCTATCTCAAATCCTTTTCTCTTAGTAACCTCTTAATACAAACTAATCTATCATATTTTGCGACTTTTTAACTGTGGTAGGATTCAATTCCATTCCTATAGTGTAAGATACTTAAATTCATGTGTGTATTATGCCATATGATGTGCGTAATAAATAATCATTTTTAAATAGTTAGAGCGTTCAAGGTCATCTGTAATATCTATAGACTACCCCTCAAACCCACTCTCAACACTTAGATTCCCCTAAGACACAGGCGTCTTCAAGTAACATGAATGCGTAGAGATCTAAGGTGTTAGATTCCATATTATATAATTTATGTGCTAGGTTTGAGAACGCTGGCATTGAAGGATGGAAGGAAGGGACAGTAAAGGCGATAACAGGTTTAATGAAGGAAGTGGAATGAGGATGGAGGTAAGCGTTGCTACGTCGAAGGAAACGAGGTTGGGTGGGGAATTACGAAGGGAGGAGAAAAGGGAGCCAGAGATTATTAATCTAATTCTGCCACCACATTCTCCTGATATGAATCCGATTGAAAACCTTTGGGCAATAATGATTAACGAATGGGAGCAACGCAATGAAAGAACATTTGAAGCACTTTTAGCCCACACGAGGAATAGTTGGGAGAGCTTACGTCGAACACCAAACATTCCCTACAATCTGGCCTCTTCTATGCCGCAACGATTGCAGAAATTATTGATGCCGGAGGAAGCTATACGAAATACTGATGTTAAAGCCATGACGTAGATGTGTATCGAATATATATTTATGTTAATATAGAATTTTATTATATTTTTATGTTTGACAGCTATAGAAGTATATATTGTGACCATGAAAGAACTTTACTTATCCTTAGTTAGAATCTTTTCTTGCAATGTCTACGCTCGTGGAGATGATAATATGTGCATTGTTGAAACAAACTATGACAAGGTAATAGTTTCAGGAAAAAAATAAAAACTGGCAACATCGAGGCCATCACATGTTTATGGGAATTGTCATATGATATGCTACCAATAAACTCTTATATACTACTATATACAGTATACTGTACTATATTACGTAATAATTACGATGAACAAATCAATGCAAATTTCTCTGATTCACGGCCCACCAGTCTTGCTTTAGACTATGACTTTCATAAGATGGAATAGGTTACCACTTAAAACAATGGATAAACTATCTATTAGTGAGACGACCGTGACTTCCTCGAAATGCGAGCGCGTGAGAGGTTCACTGAGGAATTTGGTCATTAGATTCTTCACGTAGGATATGTATCGCAAACAACAATATTGACAACAATTCCAAATAATTACTTAATATTAATCATTGCATTTGAGCAAATAATTTAGACCTGCGTCAAAATAACTTAGTATCATGCCATGATTTGGGATATTTGCCGAATTAGTCGTTCTCTATAGTACAGTATATATTGAGACGGTATAATGTAATGCCCAGCTAATTTTATGATGACTAGGATTGCTCCATAATCATCCCAACATCCCGAAACTTGGTCATTCTGCTTCTTAATCATTTGTATTTTAAACACTAAAATGTAGCAGAAGTGACGTAATAATGGACGTCATTGATGGGGTTAGAGCAATATGTGCACCAATCCGAACACACCTCCGCTGCCATAAGGACTGCCCATTTTATACCTAACAGACTAGCTTGGGACGAGACAGAGGCGCGAGACTTATTGTAAGCACTGTACATAATAAATAAATAAAAAAATCCTTAAAAAATGTATGGTGTAGATTAGATTAAGTTATTTAGTGTTTATGCTATCCTTTATTTTCCGCTGCCTTCTAATGCGCAAGTGAGTACACGAGATAAGTGTATGCATGGTGTGAATCAACTCTGCAGCTGTTCTCTTCATTATACTTTCTCATACTTTCCTATAAATCTTCTTTCGCCACTATTTTCTGTCAGCAGTAGTGGGCGGAGGAAGGAGAGAGCCTTTTCTGTTCTATACTTTACTATTACTACTATTCCTGTGTGAACGCTTTACACGTCTGTAAGTGTAAGGATGATACAAGTTTTCAGTATTATTTAGTTTCATTTGCTATTTTAATTTTTTCTACTTCCTTCCTGGGCTAGCCTAGAGTGGATCTTTCTTAGGGTCCTTGTTAGCCTGGAACTCTGTAACTTTGTAAAATAAGAAAGCACTTAAAAAATATAAAGAAGTGGATAATTTTACAGTTTTTCTGTCAGTTTGTCTGCTTGTCTGTTCGTATGTCAGGTCTGTCTATCACTTTGTCAGTTAGAGAGTTTGTTATTCTTCTACAATAAAGTAATTAGATTAATTAACGTAATTAAGGATTCCTTGAGGTCACCAGTGGTCTTTCGATCAAATAAAATAAAATAAAATAAAACGATAAATGATAAAATCCACAAATAAAGGTTACAACTGACCGAAACTTACTAATTAAATTGCATAGCAACTTATTAGTTGAATTACATGGATGGAATGGTAGATTAAATGATTAACGAAAGTAGATTGCGCTATTGAATTTAGCGTTAATGAAGTGAGTGAATGACACCAGGCCACCTGTTACGATGGTCTTTATATGATGGAATCTATCGTGTCACTGAGGTAGGCAAGTCGAGCTGCGATGCCTCGAGGGTATGCTGTGACGTCATCTTCTTCGAAGGACGAAGTGTTATACTCATATTAGGAAATGTTGTAGAGAGGAAAGCACGCGAAAAAATGCTTGTCTGTTCTGTCGATGTCGCTGACGAAAGACTCGAAGTGTGTTGTTGAAGAAATGCTTGAAGGTGAAGAAGCTGCTGGTAATAGGGTTCATATTAGTTTAGATTTTGTGTACTTTCCGAACAATCGCTTCATGTAAATGTTGTACAGTTTGAAGGTTAGTACACACACTTTGTACTTCAGGTATCCTTCCAGCTAGAACTACAGGGGTGTAAGATCTGGTGTCCTTGGAAGATATTCAGTAGCAGTTCCACAACAGTAGTATAGCCGCAAAAGGGGAGAGTGCAAGAATGTTGCAAGTGATGACGTAATGTTGAAAGGGGGGTGGGGTGTTGCGAAGGGGGTGGGGGGTTGTTGCAAAGGGGTGGATGTTGTTGCAAAGGGGGTGGGGGTGGGGGTTGCAAAAAAAAAAAAAAAAAAAAAAAAAAAGAGTACTGGTCTTTGTTGCCAACCTAGGTTGCAAGGGGCATGCAATTAGGGGCCTCCGCCAAGCTATTCCCCCCAAAGGGCCAGAGAGAAAGGAGGAGAGGTGTTCACCTGGCAGGAGCCAAGTGCATATTAAGACTTCAGCCGAGTAGGCGTTGTTTTATAGGCTCCTAATCAGCCAGAATCAGCCAGTTGACTGAGCCAAGGGGGGAGGGGTACACCTGAAGGAGAGAGAGACACCTGAAGAAGAGAGAGACGCCTGAAGGAGAGAGAGAGAGAAACCTGTAGGAGAGAGAGAGAGACACCTGAAGGAGAGAGAGGAGTTCTCCCCCAAGTTATTTTCGTTTTCCTAACCTAAGAGGCCACTAAGGGGTTTTACCAAAGGGCCTGAAAGAGAAGGACCAGAGGTCCTTGCTCGGCTGGGAGCCGAGCTTGAATCAGTCTTTCATCAACTTCTCGGGCTTTTATAAGCCTCTATTCTGGCTGAGTTGCCAGATAGCGCCATGTGTCCCAGAAATATTAATCATCCATTGTGTAACACAATATGACGGTAGTTATTCCAATTAAATTCTGTTTATTAAATAAATACACACTCAATCTTTATTAATTGCTTACCTTTCCAGTTTTTTTGCAATGATCGGATTGCTCTTGCTAGATATATATTATTATGCTATATATATATATATATTAGACCGTTTCGAAAAATCGAAATTTATGATGGCTCAACGCACACATACTAAAAAAGTAATATGTCATGAATAAAAACTTCCTGCAAAATATTAAGACAAGAGCTTATTGTTATCCCACCCCTCAATGCATATCTATTTTACCCCTCATGAGAAAATTTTCATTTTTCTGGCAAATATATTTATTTATTTTGTGATGTCCTCTTAAATTTGGTATATAAAATTCATAAATAAAATTGGAAGATAAGTAGGTCATTTTCAGGAATGGTCCAGTAATGATGTAGCGGATGTCATTTTTTTCACATCCGCGGATGCGGATGCGGATGAGGATGTTTGATTTCAACATCCGCGGATGCGGATGCGGATGTCTACATTTTCGTTATTTTTTAGGATATATTCGAGATTTGTTGTGTTTAACGTATATAATAAGTTATTATATAGAGAGAGCTGTAGCTATAATGTAGTATAATTGATTAATTGTACAATAATTGCTGTACTTTTCTCTGAACATATAAAATAATATCAAGCATCTAACTAATATAGAAATCAATTAGTGAATTCGTCTGCAAATAAATTCGTTATATTTTGTTGAGTTTCAGCCACAATTAGAAACCATAATTGTGTTACCAGGATGCGGGACGTGAACCCAACTCAAATGCACCCCACCGTCCTCTTTCCCCAACCTCCACCATTATAGAAAGAGATCTTTAATTAGCTTGATAACTGTTTATATTAAGTTTAAAGTTTTATTAGGCATATTTATAAATGAGTAATTAAAATAAAGTAAACTAAGATGTTCATCGTTTAATGTTCAAACTTAATTATAGGAAGGTTATGCTTAAGGAACATTAATTTTTCTGCCTTTTCTGCTGCCAGTCTGTTTCTCTTTTCATCATATATTAATCCAGCACTGCTAAATAATCTCTCGCTTGGTACGTTTGTTGGAGGACAGGCTAAATGTTTCCTTGCAAGTTTACTCAAGTATGGATAGATATTCTGCGTATTTTTCCACCAACTAATAGGATTGTCACATGCAACCAGGCGTTTTTCTTGGTGATAGCTCTCGATCATTTTTACTACATCTTTTGACATCGCGTAGGTCTCGTCATTGCTGCTTGACTCAAGAAACTGAGAGACAGATTCTGTGATAGATTTGCTTGTTGAAGGTGTTGGTTCTGTCACTGAAACTTTTATTCTTTTGGTGGTGGCGAAGCGACAGATTCAAGAGATTGAAACTCTTCAACTGCTTTGCCAAGTGATGATTTAACTCGTTCTAATGTACTAGGTGAAAATAACTTAGCTTTGTAACGTGGATCTAAGTAGGTTGCAAGAGAGTAACTTCATACAAGAACAGCCTCTCGTCTTGTCGCTTGCATCACTTTTGCGCACAATGAACTAGTTCTATTAATATAGTAGAATTTGATAATTTCCGCTTATTAATGACATTTTATCTCAACGGTCCACATCCGCACGACATCCGCAGTCCAAAGTGCGGATGCGGATGCGAGAAAATGTGCGGATGTTCCGCGGATGCGGATGTGACTGACCTACATCACTATGGTCCAGTAACCCCCCTATATTCTTTAGAGAGAATTCTAGAAAATTCTTCCTTCAGGATAACTATTCTAGAATTTCCATTTTTTCCCTTTATGGATTATATGATGTTTTATTTGCTTTTTCATCTATAATTACTGATATTTTCACAAGTTTACTGTTCTAGAAAGGTTACTTCATGTTACTTTACAACTTTCTTACAGTAATCAAGTCATAATATAATTTAGGTGAGTGATTAATGATTATATTATATTATTATTAAGACTAACAGGTGGTAAAACTTTTTCCCTCAGAATTATGGCAAAAACCAGAAACAAGTGTGAAGTCTGGTTGGTCGGACAAGTGCTGGAAGAGGGTTTTTCTGAGAAGCAGCTTCCAACTAACAGTGATGTCCTTAAACGTCTTTTTTATCACATTAAGGTGGGAAAGCAAAATGTCTCTGTAGCTTGCGCAACTGTAGCCAACGAAGTTATTACTATGTGGGAAAAAGCCTCCTTAATTACATCCCACAAGCCTTATATTGTCTCAAAGCTTAAAAGGCTTTACAATAAGCATGAAGGGCTGGTCAAGAACCGAACTCGACGAACTCCTACCCAAGAGAAGAATGAAGCAGAATTTGTCACCAGCTTAAAGAAGCTTTTCGATGTAGCTCATTCAGAAGTGGAAACAGAAATAAAATTGCAGGAGGATAAAGATTTTCTTAAGGATCAAAGGAACGATCGGAAAATGATTATGGGTCCAGAAGACAAGGAGTTTTCAAGAAAGGCAAAAGCACGACAGATAAGCATGGAAAGAATGGAAAAACTTCGCAGGAAATCAAAGGAAGAAATGAGGCAATTGACAAAGGTTGTGGATCTCAACCAATGTGAAAATTCCGGTTCAGGAGGAAGTGAAGAATCATCTGGTGATGAATTGTTCTACAGAGCACTCTCATCATCATCTTCAAAAAAGGAGAAGCTTGAACCAGGTGTAATTGTTAGGGATAAAAAGTTCTTGGCTGCTCTGGACCGCACTGGAACATCTGCAAGAGCTGCTATGCACATTGTGGCACCTGCCCTTTCAGCTGCTGGAGTGGAAATTGAAGAGATCACACTTTCATCATCCTCTATCTACAGGTCTCGGCGATCAACACGGATGCAGATGGGAGAAGACATTAAAGCCAGTTTCCAACCAAATACCCCTTTAATAATTCATTTTGATGGAAAGCTTCTTCCATCCATGCATGGGGGTAAGATTGATGTAATGCCCATTGTTGTGACTGGTGCAGGCGAATTAGAAAAATTACTGTCTATTCCAAAGTTTATTTCTGGAACGGGAGAAGAAATGGGGAGAGCAGTTTTAGATGTCTTGAAGCAATGGCCACAAGTAAATGAGTGGGTAGCAGGCCTTTGTTTTGATACTACTGCAAGCAATACAGGTATCCATGCTGGGGCTTGTACCATCATCCAAAAGGCCCTTCAGAGATCACTCCTTTTTCTGGCATGCCGCCACCATATCCACGAGCTTCTTATCACTGCAGTTTTTGACATGTTTTTCTCTTCTTCGGGTCCACAAATTCCCTTATTCAATCGATTCAGAGATTGTTGGGATAACATTAATCAGCAGAATTACAAGCCCTATGAACCCAATGATCTCACCTCAGAATCTTTAGATCATTGGATCTTGAAGCACAGAGACAAGCTTATTTCTTTCATCAACTCCAAACTTCAAGAGGGCCACACTCGAGGTGACTACAGGGAATACTTAGAACTTGCACTTATCTTCCTTGGTTGTCCAATGCCTAAAACAAATAAAGGCTCTGATAGCAGATTCCACTACCCAGGAGCTTACAGCAGAGCTAGATGGATGGGAAAGGGCATCTATTCCTTAAAAATTTACTTATTTAGGAACCAATTCCTTCTCACCCCTCATGAAAAACAAGCTCTGATACGAATAAACGCCTTTTCAGTGACAGTTTATCTTCAAGCTTGGTATACATCTCCAGTTGGAATTGATGCTCCAGCAAATGATTTGGCCCTCCTCAAGATGCTACATATCTACAAGATCCAGGTTGATAAGGAAGTGGGTGCTACAGCCCTCAAAAAACTTCAGAACCATGGTTGGTACTTGAGTGAGGATCTTGTAGGATTTGGCTTTTTCTCAAACCTCGTGACTGAAGATGATAAGGTTCTAATGCTCCACAACCTTCACCACGCGCCTCCTCGAAAAGTGAGGGCAAGAAAGGTGGACCCCCGAATGTTGCAAAACCCCAATGACTTAAAGATTACCAGTTTTGTCACAACTCAAACACAAGACTTCTTCAAGTGTTTGAAAATAGAAATTCCCAAGAAACTTGAAGACATTGAGGAGCACCGTAATCGGGTCATGGCAGTCAAAGTAATCAACGACTGTGCTGAACGAGGAGCAAACTGGCTACAGAGTTTAATGAGAAGCTCACAAAGAGTGAGGAAGAGAGACAACTGGCCTTTCAAATCATTGAAAATCAGAGAAAGGAGGTCCCTCAGCCACTGAAATCCCTATATTCTTAATCAATATATGTCTTAAATAGAATTTAAGTCGCTTTGTTTTAAAACATATTTTTCGTTCAGTCTTATATTTGCTCTAATTATCCATTAATGTAAAAGAAGTGCCATCTGAGGGGTGCCTTTTTATCATTCAAATAAAATGATATTTTGTCTATTTGTTTTTCTTCCTTTATATAAAAAAATAAAAGTGTGTGCGTTTATCAAAATTCAATTTGAAAAATTACCATATAATCGTGAAACGGTCTAATATATATATATATATATAATATATACATTCTTTTAAACGTCTTATGTTAGGTATATGTAAATATATATATATATAAATATATATATATATATATATATATATATATATATATTATTTATTTTTCATATTATAACATTTAATTTTAGTTTAACGTTTAGAAGCAAATTTAACATTAACTTGAACTTCATTGAACTTGAAGCTAAACTTTTCGAAACAAATAACAGTTTACCACACATAATTCGAAAACTTCATAATAGAAAATAATTAATTTTATGGTTAAGTAGTTTATTTCGTTTACTATAATTATATATATACAGTCTTTTAAGCAGCTTATGATACATATATATATATATATATATATATAGTGTTTCACTATAGATGTATAGATGTATATAGGGTTTTACAATAGATGTATATAGTGTTTAACGATTAGAATCAAATATAACATTAACTTGAACTTCATTAAACTTAGTTAAACTTATCGAATGTTCTGAAAAGCACGGCTTATAATTTCCTTCCCCATATCCGTACAAAAATAGCACTTCAAGACATTATTGTATAGAAATAAGGTAACACAAGTACCACAAGAAATAAATAAAAGAAGTACCCACAAACAAATCTGTAGTGATGTTCTTCGGAAAGAGCTTCAATTCGGTTGCCAGATACCACTTTTTACCATTATTATGGTGAGTTGTCTCCAACTAAAAGATTTCGTTGTGAACAGCAACTCATAATGAGAGACCTTCCCCCCAATCCCTGATAAGTCTCCCTTCACTTCAATCCACTTTTTACCATTATTATGGTGAGTTGTCTCCAACTAAAATATTTCGTTGTGAACAGCAACTCATAATGAGAGACCTTCCCCCCAATCCCTGATAAGTCTCCCTTCACTTCAATCCACTTTTTACCATTATTATGGTGAGTTGTCTCCAACTAAAAGATTTCGTTGTGAACAGCAACTCATAATGAGAGACCTTCCCCCCAATCCCTGATAAGTCTCCCTTCACCTCAAATGAAGAGAAATTATGAAACACACGCTTGTCTGTGCACAAAGCATATAAAAAACCATAATATATTTATATAGTTAATCAATCGAGCCCCACCTTAGACCCACAGTTTAACATTAGAAAATTCTGAAACCTGACTCAGTGCCAAAAGTTTTATAAGAAACACCAAATAATTTTCGTTGTCCCCTAGCGCAATTGGAAAGGTTTTCACCCCACCTTAGACCCACAGTTTAACATTAGAAAATTCTGAAACCTGACTCAGTGCCAAAAGTTTTTATAAGAAACACCAAATAATTTTCGTTGTCCCCTAGCGCAATTGGAAAGGTTTTCTCCCCACCTTAGACCCACAGTTTAACATTAGAAAATTCTGAAACCTGACTCAGTGCCAAAAGTTTTATAAGAAACACCAAATAATTTTCGTTGCCCCGAGCGCAATTGGAAAGGTTTTCACCCCACCTTAGACCCACAGTTTAACATTAGAAAATTCTGAAACCTGACTCAGTGCCAAAAGTTTTATAAGAAACACCAAATAATTTTCGTCGTCCCCTAGCGCAATTGGAAAGGTTTTCACCCCACCTTAGACCCACAGTTTAACGTTGAAACCGAATGTTCTTTTAAAATATAATTAGGATATATTTCTTTATATCCTCTCGATTACATTAGTGACTAATGATGCGGGAAAATCTGAGTAAATATTTTCTCGAAAACTATGGGTGATAGAAAATTCTGAAACCATATGTGGAATCAGTATCAAAAGTTCTATACGAATCACAAAATAATTTTCAAAGGAGAATAGGATTAAATCTATTGGTGAAAATATATATTTACTCGTCCGGTCCCGTTATAGCGGATTGGTACACGTCATAGCTCCACCCAGCTACATCGGCAGCCAATCACTACGAACATCTGGTCTTTTGGGGCGGAGCTTAGCGATTGTGCATATAAAAGGGGATATTTTCGGTTTGGAGTAACAGTAGCTATTTTCGCGTCATGAATAATCATTCCCTCCACCATGGACCTGTACGTCTCCCCAGACTTGTATTAAGAGAGTGACGCTGCAGCATTAACGACAATTAGCCTTTTTAATGCGGTTGACCGTGATGAATTATTTACAACGCAAACCGTAGAAGATATTGCAGTGACGCTCCTTACAATCCGACGCAAGGGACTACCATAGAAATGTAAGTGTCTATAATTAGAATTTATATATATATATGGATGGGGTGTAGTATCTCGTCAAATAGATACTCGCCAAAAATGTCAATCAATGTTATTTTGTTACCCCATTATGCTAAAATCGAAATTTTATGGCATTCAATGTTATTCCTCGAACCAAAGATATCTTCACATAATGGGGATCTGTCTGTATACTCTGTATATGTTTTAAAAGCATTATTCCTTTAAGGTCCAATGAGGATTTGACACGTGTTATACCAATCTTTTGAAGAATCTCGGAATACGGGGGATATACTGAACAGTCAACAATGTCACACATCCTCCACCATGGACCTGTACGTCTCCCCGGAATTGTATGAAGAACGTGATACTGCAGCATTAACCGCAATTAGTCCTTTTCAATGCGATTGACCGTGGTGAATTATTTTCAACGCAAACCGTAGAAGATATTTGCAGTGACGCTCCTTACAATCCGACGCAAGGGACTACCATAGAAATGTAAGTGTCTATAATTAGAATTTTTATATTATGGGAGAGTTGTAGTATCTCGTCAAATAGATACTCGCCAAAAATGTCAATCAATGTTATTTGGTTATCCCCATTATGCTAAAATCGAAATTTTTATGGCATTCAATGTTATTCCTCGAACCAAAGATATCTTCACATAATGGGGATCTGTCTGTATAATCTGTATATGTTTTAAAAGCATTATTCCTTTAAGGTCCGATGAGGATTTGACACGTGTTATACAATTTTTGAAGAATCTCGGAATAGGGAGGATATACTGATCAGTCAACAATGTCACACCGAAATAATGTAAGTGTTTTTCGATCTTTTTGGGATAAGAAGACAATATATTTTCATAAATTTATTAAATGAAAGAAATCAGTACAATAAACAACTACAGAATATATCGTTACAAATATACGAACAAAAACATTATAATATACAACGAGTACGTACAATTGGAAAACGGTTTTTTATCTGTCTGCATACCATTTCATCGTTTCGGCGAGTGTGACACGGGTCAAATAAATTTAAAAAATTTATAAATTCTTTATCATTTGACATATGCATGAGAAATGAGACGCAGTACATTCCGCAAACATTAGTAAAATATCCTTGCATGCGAAATGGGGTCCACACAACTTCGGGAATATGTAACTGAGCGAGAAATTTTACAATAATAGGGTCACTCCAGGGTTGAGTACCGAGTGAATCAAAATAGTACAGGCGCTGTCTATTTTTAAAATAGACAGCGATCCAGTGAATCCCTTCATTACCGATGATGTCTGTGTTCACAATAAGACTACCGCATTCTCGCGTACTTGGCAAACTCAATGTTTCATTCTTCGCAAACACGCCGATAAATTTGGAACGTGTGACTCGCTCCATTACTTTCTGAAGTGTATTAGCATCCATTTTAAAAGTCAGTGATAACGCTTCTAAATCTATCTACTTCTATTAGGGCTTGCGATTCGAGATATACTAGTACACTAATAGGAGCGTCTATAGGCTTGGCGAATTCCAGCCGCACTGAGATGTTTCCGCTCTGCTGTGGGGTTAAATGGGTATTTACGCTAGCAGATAAGTCAGGTGTAATGTCAAACGGATAAAGGTTAAATTGATCAATGAATTCTTCCTGCGTTACCCCATTACCAAGCTCATCACAATCACCTGCAATATGGGTCAGATTACTATAGGCTCTGGCACAAAGCGGTAACACAGCGTCTGATGAATAGTCCGTACCCATTGTTCCACCCAAAGCAGTGCCATTAACGTATAGAGTTATATTTTTGAGTCCGAAATTCTCGAATTTAAAGGCACTCTTTTTATATTTTCCATTCACCGAAGCGTAGTCCTGCATGCCGATTAATATCCTTTTAGGAAGATTTCCCAGGGCAATGTTTTCTATCTGCTTCGATGCCAACCCTGCAGGAACCGTATATAGTTTGATCTGCACTCTGTTAATAGGATATTTCACTGTAGCGTTTAGTAAATTTTTCTCAATTTCTAGTTGTTTTGGTGAACTTAATTTCACTCGCCGTACGCGGAGGTATGTGTCCATAATGTGAACCACAACGGGCTTTGCACCCTCTTCTTGATTCGCATCCAGATTTAAGCAGATCTCAGGACTCGTGCGGGTGAGCTTTATTTTCATATCCACCCCGTTCACAAGCAACTTCTCCTGGAAAGTGAAATCTGTGTGCAACCGTCCAAAACACTCGTATATTTTCTTTTTAGAATTTTTAAATTTGTCCTTTATACTATTTTCATCTTTAGTTTGATAATATCCCTCCGCACTTAAAAAGGTAGCCTTCGCTTCTTTGGAAAAGTTGAGGACATTTTCCAAATAGGCTCGTAGATGATAGTACCCCGTGCCTGCCGATATGTTGGTCTGATTTAAATATACGTCACACTGGTTGAATATGGCGTGCAGAAAGTTTGTTTCAGGGGATACAGCATATTTGTCATCGCAGACCGTTCCATCAGAATGGGCTATACGTAGCTTAGCGTACATGTGCACACAGCTTGGATCAAAAAAGTAAGGACCTGAGCTGGGTATCACGAATTCTATAGGTGCACTCGGGGAACTAATTGTGTTTAAAGGGTTAATTGTAATAAAGTCACTGTGCTCAATAGAAACTTGGGTTGGCGGGAGCTCAAAAAGGGACAGCTCCGATTTACAGCATTGTGAACTACATAGGTGGATGAAGCGTGCCATGGCGAAATAGTGACTCCTCTCTCGACAAGTGGTAAACAAACTATGATTCATGAGATCAATGTCCTTAGCTTATATCAGTCAAAAAAGTGGTCAACCATAGGTTTCATTCGCTTACAGCATTTCTTTTTTGATAGCCTTTTACGTTTAATACCACGTCACCCCTTCTTCTTCCGGGGAGCCCTCTTCTTCTTCCCTCCACCACGCATTTTTCTTTTTGCATCTTTGATGATTTCGTTCCGTGTACGCTTTAAATGTTTTTTTAGAGCTTCTTTAGGTTTAGCCCCGGCCAATATGTCTTCTGCAGTGTTAAGGCCTGATTGTAGCGCTTTCCTTCCAAGGTATCTGGCACCCCTCTTCAGCAAAGGAACAGCCGTACGTAGTATGGATGAAAAAATGGATCCAAGTCCACTACCGCGCTGGTATCTCACCCCTCGATAGACGGTGAAAGGCTTTCTATCCATTATAACTCAGTGCGTCGAAAGTGTAGCTTCACTGTTAAGCTCCCGTTACCGAATGGGAAGTTTTCGCCCTCAATCGTTCTTATATATATTGTGATATTGGTTATTAAATTAGTTGCGACATTCACATAATGGGGTCTGTCATATGTAATACTCAAACTCCTTCCTCTATGGTTGGGGATGTGAGCAATGCGCAGCAGGCGTGCCTGGGTATCCCCAACAAACTGGTGCTCCACTATATTACTGTAAATATAGCACATGTCTGGGGACATTTCAGCCAATTTCTCCATCTTCAATTGATACATTAATCTGGACAAGTTATACTGTGTCTCGTGAAATGTGTCTATTTGGAAGGCTGCGCTATATCGGCCGTTGGTTAGAATTTTGAACTTTCTATGTTCTTTAAGACGTCTGTTAGTCTTTGATTTTAGGATTAGTGTATGTGCAGGGTTGTTTACGATTTCATATACTAAATCATTCGTAAGGTTTGAGTTTCTTAAACTTACGTTTAAGCCTCTCACAACATCCTCGGCCGAACCATATTGACCCGGCCCTAGTCTTACTTCTGTACTGTAATACGGTGCAATCTTAGTCCGAGCGATGCGTATAGTTTCATCCATAGCTACCCCAGCTTTTTCACACTCGTCAATGTCTCTAAGAATCGTAAAAACGGTTTCTTTATGTTCAATATTTAAAAAGACGGTGTCCAGCTGAATTTCGCATATCCCCACCTCATACGAATCACGACCCAATTCAATGTGCCCATGGAGTTCTGTTACAAAGTTGTCTAGTGTGTTGTTAGGGTGTACAGACAGGGACGAGGAGGACGGGAGTGTGACGTAGAAATGGTTAGGAGCCATGTTGCATACTATTTAAGCTTCATTATTGCATCAGCTTTTATATAGGTGTTGAAGCTTTCTGGGTACCCTAGCCATTTCACCAGGTACATTTTTCTCCTTCCTGAACCTTTGCTTCCTAAAATTTTCTCAATTTTAAACACATTTTTTTCTAAATTAAACGCAACTTTCTGCAATTCCTCGCGGTAAAAGCCTCCTGAGATTTCTTCCCCATTCAAATCTTCAATGTAATACATCATTATCTCACCTTTAGGTCTCACAGCCCTAACTTTAAAAATCTCGCGTGTCCATCCTTGCTCAAAACCCTTTGCGAATTTATTCCCCGAACGCGACAGCCTTACATAATCATTGATTTTGAAGCGCGCAGAGTGTGGTGGTGGTGGTGATCCATCTCTCCTCTCTCAATCGTGCGATGGTGTGAGCGGTTGTAGGATGATGCCAATGATTCCAGAATGTCTAGAAATCTGTATGTGTTTTTATGTGTAAAATAACGGTGCATGCGTTCCTTTATGGTGCGCTGAACTCTTTCAGCTAAAGAAGCCTTATGTATAGAATTGGTTGTGTAATAGCTGATATTAAACTCTGTCAACATGTTCTGAAAAGCACGGCCTATAAATTCCTTCCCCATATCCGTACAAAAATAGCCAGGAACCCTGTTTTCTTTTAACATTAGCGTTTTGGTGGCTTTAGCAACTGTTTCAGGTGATTTATTTTTCAGAGGAACTAGCCACAGATATCTAGAGAATACGTCTATTATGAATAGAATGTAGCGGTAACCATCGTTATACACAGAATATCTTTGCATGTCTGTTAAATCTGCTTGCCAAATAGAATCAATCGAGGAAGCCGTTGTCTTGGCTGTTTTAAACCTTTTTCTCACAGGCTTATGAAGCGTATAAGCGTCCTGCTCCCTCAAAAATCTTTCAACATCTTTTTTCCTACTCCGTAAACACTTCTGTACAGTCTATCTACGCCGCCGTAAGAGGATGGGGGTAGAAATGTCATAATAGCGTTTAGTTAATACGTTAGCCATTTGCGTATTTTAGAGGCACGTGGGTAGGGTTGGTTTAACCTCTTCTTGCTCCTCTTCAAAGGTGTTACAGCCGGGGGTGACGGCGCCTTCAATTGTGTCACAGGCGTTGCATGTTCCAAGTCTTTTAACCTGTTCAGATTTCCTATCAACGTTTTAGGGACATTTATTTGTTGTAGTCTTGCTTTAACATGCTTCCATCCTGATGGTGATGGCCTATCCCACTTTCTCACCAGATCATGGACAATGTCTATGATATTCGATCCCTGTACCTTTGATCCTTCCACAATGATCTCCCCTGTATCGGTCCATTGTATGGCGGGATCCTCATTCAATAGATTATAAAGACTTAAGCCTTTACTCCTCAATGTAAGTGGGAGGGTATTTTTTAATACATGTTCGATATGTTGTGTGGCTAATCTTTTGGTTGGTCAGCTGTGTCGTCGGGCACAGATCCTATGTCGCCATCGTCCCCCGTGCTGTGCCTAATAACCACAGGAATCTCTGTAGGGCTCTTATAATTTTCGTACTCGTGAAGAAATTTCTGCAGAGCTTCTTGGTATAAGATTCTTTTCTCATCAGGTGTTTTTTCACTGTTTAATAGGGCTAACAATTCGCTTTCCATTCTTTTAAGTCTGCTTTTACGGGGATCTAGATACGTGTCTGGATTCCTTTGCAGTGAAGCGTACACCTCGTGGGGAATCACTACCACTTTCTTCATTATATTAATCTAGTCAGTAAAGGACCCAAAACTGAAAATAAGATGGGGAGAAATGACCCTCCTGTTTGTACAATAATTCGTTTTTTCTTCGCTACAGTTTGGCTTTTACGAGCGAGTGCACGTATTATGTTCTTGTAGCGGCGTAGGCGAGCCTTCTGATGGGTTTTCATTGATACATTGCAATTTATAACGTTAAGACAGATTTCACAGATGCATTTTAAAAAGTCGGCATCGATATTTTTAATAAACATCTGCTGCATTGCCGGGGCAGTCGATGATAGATTTTTATTAATTCACGGTATTTCTTTAGTCTCTTTGTCATTCTGGAATATACACCGTTTCAGGCTCGTTTGGAAATATATTCGTTCGCAGAAGCACTCTAAACGTGTTTCGCGGATGAAGGTCGCAAAGCAAATATCCGTAACGCGGGCTTGTAGCTTCTTTATAAACTTCCAAAAACTCCTTACGCTGATTCGGGAACATTTGATTGGCTAATACCCCAATTTGTGATACATCTCTACGTTGCGCGAATAAGACTAGATATTGCGTATTTAACGACACATCGCGCATGTATCTATTTTGAAAAATAGATTCTGATTGATGAAGAACACGCTTATGTTAAGATGGTGGGAGAATACTGTAAATGTCTCGGCAAACGTTTTATCCATCTCCAACATGAGATCGTCAATTACAATGATTGTATGTTCATTTCCCTTTAACGAATTAACGTCATATACGCCTTTGTGGAACAAAAATATCATCTTGGTACTCGTTGAACACTGATTGATACGTCGAATAGCACCATATAACTTTATGCACAAATTTCGAGAACATCTCCCCTTTTCTTAATGATTTTAAGCATAAACACAGTTTTACCACATCCTGTAGGTCCAGATATAATACATGTGGATGGGCTCGTGAATCTGAATTTTTCTACAGAGTCCATTTCTAACACGTCACACTCCTAAGTAGTCATTTACAAAATATTACAAATTTTGAGTGCTGATTCCTTATATTTCTTCTCCCACAGAACCGTGAATGACGATGAGGTAGAGCAGCCCATCATTACGGATGACCTCGACGACACTGTAGTTGTGATCTCCTCCCCTGAACCCTCACCAGCGATACCGGTAACACGTCCAAAGCGGAGGTATGAGATACCCACGTCAGGTATAAAGCGACCGAAATACGCGCCTGTTGCACCAGTAATAGATCCCCAATCCACAACCTCTTACGCAACAACCCCCCAGCAGCACCTAATATATCCCCTTATTCATCCGCCGCCCCCCGTTCTGTTAAGTCTACAATAATAGAGCCCCAACCATCAACCTCCTACACAACAGGCCCCCCATCAGCAGCACCTTCCGCTAATATACCCCCTAATTCATCCGCCGCCCCCCGTTCTGTTGAGGAAGATATAACGCTCAAATTGGTGCGCTCCGCAGCCCCCACCCCAGCCTTGACTAGAAATCGGTATAGAGTCAGGGTCGACCCTAGAGTCATGTATAGCAATGGTATTGAGCGCGGACTACGCCGGGTTGTAGAGCGTATTGTAGAGTTTGCTCTTCAGAATCGCGACGAGCGTGAAGTCAGGACGAGTCTGTCCTTTGGATTTGGGTCAGATGACGGTGATGTACACGATTATTTGGTGATAGTGCCATTTAGACGTTTGGCGGCTGAAGATGTAGAATATATATTAGGACGTATAATGCAAGCCGCCCAAAGTAGTATAGCCTTCAATATGGACAACTTCACGGTAAATATTGACCATGTATACCGTGTTGCGGGTCATAGTGCCATACCGTATACTCTTAACCTCAATTCTCAAGCTATTTATAGACGGCATATAAACGTCGATCGTGGTTGCGGCTTTATAGCAGTACTCTTAGCACGTATGTTTACTGTACAAAATACACGAACTCAAAAAATTTGGTTGCCTACAGTCGTGGAGCGTGCCCGTAAACTAGCTGTAGACTGTGAACTTGAATTTGACTGTAATATGGGTCCTGAAGAGCTGAGAAGGGTAGAACAGGAAATGAATGTCCGCATAGTTGTGTTTGGGTTGGATGATCGTCGTAGGACTGTGTATGTTTTTAAAAGCTGTGTGAGATCGTACAAGGCCCCTACTTATTTTAGGATTGTCAGGGACAACGTATCTCCCCATCCGTAATATAAGGTGGCTTTACGCGAGTTATGACAAAAGTCGAAAATATGGGAGACATCATGATTTGTGTAAGGGGTGCCTCGAGTTTGCGGATGATATGGTATGTGAGCAGTGTAAAAACACCAAATGTGAAAGCCGTGTAGTTGAAGCTGAGAAGAGAGACTGTGATGTGTGTAGACGCACATTTTTCAATAATAGCTGTTTTGATTTCCATAAATCAATTGGCACGTGCAGGAAAATGAGAATCTGTGAATGTGGTATGTTTCACACAATGGATAATTGGGGAAAATTTAAGCACAAGTGTGACGTAATTCACTGTCCTACATGCCAGGAGGAATATAAGGCGGATGGAGTAAAGCATGTATGTTATATGAAAGATGCTAAGCCTAAAAATAACCCTTGTATAACTGTATACTACGATATAGAAACATATACGAACGCTGAAACCAAAGAGGTAATTCCACATTTACTTGTGAGCCAGACTATCTGTGATGAGTGTATGGATATCGAATGTGACGAGTGCCCCAAATGTGGTAAACGGACAAACGTTTTTAAAACGAATGTCAGCGATAGTCCTGTGAAACTATTTGTGTCCTATATTGTCAAGTTAGCCGACAAGTTCAAAAAAATGACTGTGTATATTCTCGCCCATAACGGGGCAAAGTTTGACACGCAGTTCCTTTATAAGGAGTTGCTTGAACACGAATCCTCTGAGATATTTACAGGTGATCCATTGAAAAGAGGCAACAAATTAATACAGATGCAGATAAGAGGCAATGTACAATTTAAAGATACTTTATTATTCACACCTTGTAAATTAGCAAAGCTACCCAAGGTGATGGGAGTAGCAGCTGAAGTTTCCAAAGGATACTTCCCTTACACTTTCCTCACCAGCGAGACTTTAAACTACGTAGGCCACCACCCCCCAAACATTATTTTGACTGTATGGATGAACGTGAAGACTTTGATCGATACTACGACAGTTTTAATGAAAGTAACCCTTATAATATAGCTGATGAATGTGAGCGTTATTGCGTGAATGATGTGCGCGTGCTTAGAGTATGTTTCCAGGCCTTTAGAAGGATGTACATAGCCCGTTTCAAATGCGATCCACTGCAAGTCGCAACCACCATCGCATCATTATGTTTTACGGTGTTCAAGAATAACTTCATGCCGAAAGACACCTTAGCCATTATTCACCGAAACAACCCCCGCAGTTACGGGCACAAGGCTATTTACTGGCTCATACACCTACAGCAACAGACAGGTGTATACATAAAGCACGCCCGCAACACGGGTGAAGTACCCATTAAGATTAATGGACGTGTTTTTTGGGTTGATGGGTTAAGTGAAAACCGTGTCACTGGTGTGAAGACTGTGTACTCCTTTAACGGTTGCTGGTGGCATGGATGCCCCCGTCCTGAGTGCGGAATCACCGGAGATATCCACGGTAGGTCTCCTGCCGACTGTCTTGCATCGACCCGAACCCGCGATCAACTTATAGGATCACAGTTCACTCACAAAGTCTTGTGGGAGCATGAATATGATGCACGGATGGAGACAGACGAGGTGTACCGTGAGGAAATAAAAACGATCAAGCGTTCAATGGTGCTGGATCCTCTCAAATGTGGTGATAGCTTGTTTGGAGGACGTACAAATCCTTTCAGACTATACTTTCCACCTACGGAGGGCGTGAAGCTCCATTACTACGATTTCTGTTCTTTATACCCATACGTGATGAAGAGCAATCCGTACCCCGTGGGCGCTCCTGAGAAACTGGTGGGACCTAGCCTACCCTCCATCAATGAATTTTCAAAAAATTTGAATGATCGTTACTTTGGGCTCTCTTTCGTAGACGTACTCCCCCCACGCAATTTATGGATGCCGATCTTACCTGTCGTTATCGACGACAAGCTCATGTTTCCCCTGTGCGTGAAGTGCGCGGAAGAGGATAACGGCGAATGTAACCATATACCCCACCAGCGTAAGATCAGAGGCGTATATACAAGTCCTGAGTTGGCCCTAGCCGTGCGCCATGGTTATAGAATACTGAAGATACATGAGGTGTGGAGGTTTCAGAAGCTACCCAACCTTTTCACACCATATATAAACACCTTTTTGAAGGATAAGGTTGAGGCATCAGGGTATCCGCGAGGAGTTGATACCGAAGATGAAAAGTCTGCCTATATTCAACGTTACCGCGACCGCGAAGGTATACAACTTGATCGTGTCCAAATTGTAAAGAATCTGGCAAGCGCTTTAGTGCAAAGTTGTGTCTAAACAGTCTATGGGGAAAATTTGCGCAGAATACCGGCAGAGGGAGCATTCATTTGGCACAAAGTTATAGCGATGTCTGGGATTATGCCAATGCCCCCGATAAAGAGGTCATGGAGATCGTAAATGTAGGTAATACTTACGTAATAAAGTACAACAACACTGAATTTGCCACAGATACCTCAAGGGTTACAAACATACCTGTGGCCAGCTTCACAACAGCCTACGCCCGTATAAAACTTTGGGGTCTATTGCATTCTCTTGGGCGGAGAGTATTGTATGCCGATACAGATAGCGTGATATTCACAGAGAGGGAGGGTGAATACATGCCCACTATTGGGGAGTTCCTCGGCGAGCTCACTGATGAGATCAAGGATGAGTATGGGGACAACGCATACGCCGACTCTTTTGCCTCAACAGGACCTAAGCTTATGGGGTACGGGTCAGGGTGGGGAGGAAATGAAATATATCGTGAAGGCAAAGGGTATTACGCTCAACCATGCGAATCGGGAGGTTGTTAACTTTGAGTCGTTGAAGGATCTAGTATGTTTCGGATGAACAACCTCCCCAACTAATTGTAGGCACCCACAATTTTCGGGCGCAGAAGCTGGGGGGCGTGAAGGAACTTAGGGTACGATGGTGTGCCGTAACACCTATAGGAAACGTTACCAGTTACCTGGTACCTATGATACCGTACCCTTTGGATACCAATGATGCTTCTAACTCACACGTCTTGTATATAATCGTATCTATTTGTAAATATATATATAATATATATATAACTTGACTATCTCGTTTATTAAATCGTATTTGTAAATATATATAACTTGAATATCTCGTTTATTAAATAAATCATGTTTCAAATAGCGTTTCACTTTCTCCTTTGTGTGTGTGTGTGTGTGTGTGTGTGTGTGTGTAGGTGAAAGTTCTAAGCTCCGCCCACTGTAAGACCGTGTCATGCTACTATCTGGGATCCCTGCGTGGTCAGTCGACCGCAGTAAGCCCGAGAGATCAGACGTGTATTCAGATCAGACGTGTATTCAAATGGCTACCTTTAATATTGCTTGTACAACGTTTACGAAATGGTATTCAGTAAAGTGCCAGGATGTGGTGGATACCGAAAAACTTCCTATTCCTCCCTCCTATGCCTCTTTTAAAAACACATTGGATTGTGCGAAGTTCCAAGATGTACAAATACTCTACGGATGTTCTGGTGAGACCGTTGAAGGCTTTCGTTGCACAGACGATGTGCTGAAGTATACTGCAGAGCTAAACTTTATAAAGTCTCACATACACCGTGAAGTAAAAGAAACAACGCGTGCAGAAGAGAAGCAGCAGGTATGGATAATGAGTCTTGCTGATGGGTGGTGTGACAAGCGGTATTACGTCATGCTACACCATGTCGATTACTCATACCCTACGATTGAAAATGTGAATCTCGTGATCATGGACAATCTTAAGTATTTTTATCACTATATTAACGTATATCATGATGAGGTTCGTAGTGAGGTTGTGGCTAGTGCCCTGCGTGAATTTTTAACAGAGTTTAGAGACGAGTATCGTTTGATGGGCAGAAAGGAAAAATATGAACATATGTTCCTCTCAAATAGTGCGCCGGAGTGTGGAGATATTTAGCAAAACATAAAATGTTCCTAGTTCTTATCCAAACTGTCTGGTGCGTAGGCTGGTAGTGATATTCTTGTACCGAAATATGTACAACAATTCGACTCGCGGTCATACGAACAAGCCCATTCACGTATCATCGAGTCAGCCGCCCGTCGAACCATTCCTGCCTGCCTGCGTGCCTCACACGGCTCATAGTTATCTCAGAGCTTGAGCCGAGTGGACGTGCGCTCCTCGAATACGATGGAACTTCCTTCGAGCAGCATTCTCAACGCCTCGTACGATGTGTCCGTGACGAAATCGTTGCGCGTGTTCAGGTGTAATTCCGGTACCATTAGCTATGTACTGGAATGTAGACCGACAAACAAACGGGTTTATTTAAGTATCGAGGAGATGAATAGAATCTTTGTGATAGTTGAGAAGTGGAGTGAAGATCGTTATAAAATACCTGCTAACGTAGGTACAAGAAGAGAGCAGATTAGTGACGCACCCTCATACGCCGTTGTATGTACGTTGTGTATAAATAACGATCGGCCGTGCATTGATATACGGCTGATGTGGAAGAATGCTTCTGATAATAACGCTCTTGTTCCTACGCGAAACCGTTTCATCCTCGACAGAATGTTTGAAATCGTCGGATTCCGTAAACTGAAACCTATATTAGACGCGCGTGTTACGGACATGCTTTATTTTGATACAGTACTTGAATACGCCTACACCGCTCTGCTCGATGGGTTTACCGAGTGTAGGGCTGGTGAGAATGGTCTAGAGCTGGACGTTTATTTAAAAAGTTTAGACTCTTTGAAATACCATGAACTTTGGTACAAAGCAATTGATCGGTACAAGGCTGAGCTCACCTACACCGTTCACCCTGAAGAACTATTTCTTTATATAACGCGCAGTTGTC
The DNA here is from genome assembly GCA_023014485.1 of Bathynomus jamesi. Classification (NCBI taxonomy): domain Eukaryota; kingdom Metazoa; phylum Arthropoda; class Malacostraca; order Isopoda; family Cirolanidae; genus Bathynomus; species Bathynomus jamesi. Next base: position 492,105 of record JAJOZX010000186.1, read on the forward strand.
GTAACGATTTAGAAGATTATTTCAATTGCCGCTATGTTGAGTGAGTTCACGATTGAAAAGCTCGAGTCGGTAGAAATAAACCCTCGATTGGAAAAGCGTGTTTATAAACTTGTGTTTAATAATGTAGCTAACGATGAACTCTTTGTGCGTGCTTTTGATTGTATTCTAGACGTATTTAAAGATGACTTACCAACCGGTTGTAAAGTGGGAACAAAAATAGTACTGAACGATATGAAAGCCCTTCATATCGAATACAGGTTTCCCTATACTTTAAGCGGTGAAATATTATTAAGCCGCATATACTGCGTAATGCAGAGCAATAATGATGTAATTGTAAACTCGATTAAGACCGAGTTTAGTATTTTGAAAAAAAAGTGAATTGTATTTATATATATATTTTGCTTGACATTTCTCCTGTACTGATTATACGCATATTTCTATTGATTTGTGTTTATATATATATTTTGCGTGATATTTCTCCTGTACTGTTATGTACATATTTCTATTGAAGTGTATATTTATTTGAAATGTATATTTTATTTTATATATATCCATAATTGTGTGTATATATTTCCTGTACTGTTATATGCATATTCCTCAATTGAAATGTATATTTATTTTCTATATATTTATAATAAACAGAATGATGCAATGTTGTTTTACTTAATTGTTATGCCTTCTACTACCGGTATTCTTTTAAGAAATATAATAATGTATACAACGGTATTGCGGTATCTGGCAACATTTAAGCCTTCTAAGCCAACTGGCTGATTAGGAGTCTATAATAATGCTAAAAAGTGGTATCTAGCAACTCAGTCTTCGATTAGAGAATACATGGCGGTATCTGGCAACTCAAGCCATTTACAGCCAACTGGCTGATTAGGAGTCTATAATAATGTATACAATAATACTGCTAAAAAGAGGTATCTGGCAACTCAAGCCATTTACAGCCAACTGGCTGATTAGGCGTATATAATAATGTATACAATAATACTGCTAAAAAGAGGTATCTGGCAACTCAAGCCATTTACAGCCAACTGGCTGATTAGGAGTCTATAATAATGTATACAATGGTATCGCTAAAAAGAGGTATCTGGCAACTCAAGCCATTTACAGCCAACTGGCTGATTAGGAGTCTATAATAATGTATACAATGGTATCTGGCAACTCAGTCTTCGATTAGAGAATACATGGCGCTATCTGGCAACTCAAGACATTTACGCCAACTGGCTGATTAGGAGCCTATAAAACAACGCCTACTCGGCTGAAGTCTTAATGTGCACTTGGCTCCTGCCAGGTGAACACCTCTCCTCCTCCTCTCTCTCCTTTCTCTTGGGGGATAACGCCGCCTCCAAGTTTTCCTTGTTGCACCTGCAGCATCCCCCCTTTGGGGGAATTTTTTTCTTTTCTTTTTTTGCAACCCCCCACCCCCTTTGCAACAACCCCCACCCCCTTTGCAACATTACATAATAACTTGCAACATTCTTGCACTCTCCCCTTTTGCGGCTATACTACTCACAACGACCTATCCACATTCCACAACCTAGGAAACTCTGTATCAAGAAAAGCTCGAACATCTCTGTGATAATGTGGCGGTACGCCATCTTGTTGAAGGTAAACCTCGTGGTCTCCATACAGATGTATTGCGGGAACGGCATCATTACGCAGAATTTCCAGATAAGTTTGATCTGTTACAGTACCATTAAAATTGAATGGTCCAAAAATGCCACGAGAAGAAAACCTAAGCCACATCATAAGGCCTCGCAGGTTAATATGATTCTCTACATACATGTTTGGGTTTTGTACTGCTCAAAACACACAGTTGTAACGATTATATGGCCATTCAATTTGAAAGTAGCTTCATCAGACCAAATTATCCTATCCCCAAATTCACAATGTTTATTACTCATAGTAGCGAACCACTCTCAGAACTCTACTCTTCTATCATGGTCACCCTTGTTAAGCGCGTACAAAAACCTTGGTATGTGTGGTTTCCAATTTAATTCCTTTAAATACGATGAACAGTAGGATAACAGATTCCTGATTCACGTACATAGCGGCTTGTTGACTTTTTTTGGAGAACGCTGGTACGCCGTTATTACAGTTTTCACATTTTCTTCATTTTGTGCTGTCCGTTTTCTCCCGCACTTGATTTTATTCACAGTTTGAACAGTTCCATGTTCCTCAAATTTATCTCGCAGGCGGCTAACTGTTATATGAATGAGAGCTGCCACGCCATCCACTCGTATCCAGACACGCTGCACTTCCTTTACATTTTCATACTTCCAATGCCACTTCAAAATGTTCTACCTCTGTTCGAAAGTCAGCCGTGTACCCACCATGTTAAAGATGGCTTAGGCTTAGGCTATGTAAGATGCTAAGATGACTTAGGTTATGCAACTTGTAACGCAAAACAATTGTAATATTGGATCCGTTTTTAAATAATGCTGCATACAAGCAAATACACCATCATTATTACGCTATCAATGCAGTTAGTATCCGAAATTAATAATTTCAAAATGTGTCTACATTATATTGAATCATATATATATATATTATTATATATATATATATATATATATATATATATATATATATATATATATATATTTATAATATATATATAATATATATATATATATATGAACAGAAGGACCAACACAACGGCAAACATTTTCATTTATTTTTTGTACTTCAGACGTTTCGACAAATCTTTTGTCATCATCAGTGAATTAAGTCTTAAAACCTTAAAACAAAATTAAAAAGTGAAAATTACATCAATACAATATTAAAACCATTAAAATTAAAACCTTAAAGCAAAATGAAAATTGCATCAATACAAAATTAAAATCATTTAAGTTTCATCACTATAAAAATTAAAATCAAATTAAATTACCTCAATAGGTAAATACACACTGTTTACATCCACCTCCATACTTGGCAAAGCCTAAGAGAACACTGGATGGTCAGAGGATTAGAAAGGATATGTCTATGAGAATCGGTTGGTTAGTTAGAAGAGCTGTAATTTGTAGGATGAGCTATTATTGTTAATGGAGGGTTTGTTTCTATAGATGTACAAAGATTCTAAAATTCGGAGTTCTGTGAGGTTATTGGATCTAGTTAAAATTTCAAACTGAGTTTTGTGAAGTGGATGGTTGTTTTCATTACTATGGTTTCTAATTGCGGATTGTGGAGGGCTACTGAGAGGACGGTTGGTACGGACTGATTTTTATAGTGATGAAATTTAAATGATTTTAATTTTGTATTGATGCAATTTTCATTTTGCTTTAAGGTTTTAATTTTAATGGTTTTAATATTGTATTGATGTAATTTTCACTTTTTAATTTTGTTTTAAGGTTTTAAGACTTAATTCACTGATGATGACAAAAGATTTGTCGAAACGTCTGAAGTACAAAAAATAAATGAAAATGTTTGCCGTTGTGTTGGTCCTTCTGTTCATCTGTAAGCTCCGTTTCCCTAAGGAGAAGTCAATAGCTTTGATATATATATATATATATATATATACAGGGTGGGCCGTAAGTTTCCATACATAGGAAAAATTAAACGTTTGTTTTTATGTTTCAGATACCCTAAGAATATGCGTTTGACGTAAGATCTTGTTTACTGATGAAGCAAATTTTTACGTCAATGGAGAGGTTAATCGGCAAAACATACGTTATTGGAGTAATGCTAACCCTAACTGGCTGAGTCCGACGAAGATGCAAGGTGCCGGTAAAGTGATGGTGTGGGCCGGGATATGGGGTGACAGAATTATTGGACCAATTTTTGTCAGTGGAAATCTTAATGCCGAAAGGTATCTTAACATGTTGCAAGAAGAGATTTTCCCATCCCTGCTAAACGAGGAAGGTAACTTCCCAGTTTACTTCCAGCAAGATGGAGCTCCACCTCATTATGGTCTTCACGTGCGTCGGTATTTGGATCAGCAGCAGTTTCCGGATGCTTGGATTGGTCGGCGTGGTCCTGTGGAGTGGCCTCCCAGATCCCCAGATCTCACCCCCCTTGATTTCTATCTTTGGGGGCACTTGAAGGCCATGGTGTATCAGGAAAAGATACGAGACATAAATCATCTAAAGGAACGTATCACCAACGCCATTACAAGCATAACGTCAACTGTGCTAATGCGTGTTCATCAACAGTGGGGAACACGTATTGAAATGTGTTTTCAAAACAATGGCAACCATGTAGAGCATATTATATAAATAAAAATGGTTGTCCATAAAAAAATGTTTATTTTTCCTATGTATGGAAACTTACGGCCCACCCTGTATATATATATATATATATATATATATATATATATATATATATATATATATATATATATATATATATTAGGGTGTTTCACTCGTACAGAGGAAAATATCAAAGGTCAATATTTTTCTCCACTTTGCTTGTGCTTTTATTCCTTTCCTTTTCATATAAGAAAGATGTGCACCAATTCTGAAAACGATTAAGTGATATTTAGGGGTTGCACACATTTGAACCTTTTATAATAAACAATTTTCTTCAGTGTTCCAAAAAATTCCCCCTTGGAACCACGGAAAATGAAAAACTCTAATAATAAAATTGGAAAATTCAAATCAATACACATTACACAATACAATACAATTTAATAATACAAAATTTTCTTCAGTGTTACAAAAGAATTCTCCCTTGGAAGCACAGAAAATAAAAAACTCTAGTATTAAAATCAGAAAATCCAAATCAATTTTTGAATTGGTACAAGGACGTTCCCGCCTTGGTTCTTTTCGGCACCTCCTTTCGATGATGTTCAACAATTCGCAACAAGAATTGTTTTTGCTTCTCGTCCTTGACTGATTCATTGAATTGCTTGATTAATGCAATTCCCCTCTCCGCTGTGTCGTTTACGACTTTCAGCGCGTCGACTGACTCTCTCAAGCCGTCATTTTTGGTGTACTCCTCTACGTTGTCGACATCTCCGACGCCGAAGTTGTTGAAGAATGTCTTCGTCCTTTGAATGACGAAGTTGCTCAGATCCTTGCCTTCAAAAGTCAGGTTTTTCCACTCGAGTCGTTTGAGTTCCTTCCTCGAGGCAGGTTTGTTCAAGGCCTGGAACATCTTTTCATTCTCATTTGGCGATATCCGTTCATCAAGGAAAGCCAAGCCGACTAGAGTCTCCGAGAGATACCATAGATGCCTTTTGGCAACTCTCAAGGCAGCCTGACCCAGGTCTTTGTTCGGATATGAAATCAACAGTTTGATCATGTCTAGGCCATTTTTCGGGGCCCCCCTACTGACCACTGCCTCGTGCCAGAACCGGACATAAATGAAACACGTAAAAAGGACCACGTCGTGCAATCCCTTCACCTCTCGGTCGGTGAGTTCCAGTTGCTGCCGGAACAAAACCATTTTCAGCACATAGATAGCTTTCGCCATCCACCTGGCTTGATGATGGGCTCCTGGAGTCCTGAAGGAGAACTCAGCTCCACCCTAGCCTCCAAGGAAAAGGAGCGACAGCTTGAGGAGTTCCTCATAAGATTCTCTCGGGTGACATGAACTTTCAATGACTCCACGAAGATAACTCACCATCCTGATTTGTTCATCTTCCAAGTACCTAGTGGCTGGCTCTTCTTCATCGATCATGGTTTTGAAACAATTTTTGTTAATAAAGTCCCAACGCTGCTGAAATCGTCGAAACAACAGGATTTCAGGACCACTTGTTGGCCCCAGGGACTTAAGAAAGACCTCCTTCAAAATGAGCTCATAAATGTGGTGACGGCAAGGCAACCACAAGAGCGACCGACCAAGGAATTGTTCAATCCTCATACATGCCCTTGCAGAAGTCCGGTATTGGACGCCCTAGTGTCAAACGAGAGGCCAATGATGCGGTCCTGAATTCCAAATCGTTGCAGCTCCTGGATGACGGCTCGAGCCATTTGTTCACCAGTACTATCCTGGGCAACAGGCACTCCAAGAAGATGCTCGAACTCCTTCCCTGTTACCACAACAGCTACTCTGTCTTCCAAGCTTCTAGAGCTTCCGCCAGCAGCTTGGGGTAGTAGTTTGCTGTCCCAGTGCAGAACTAAGAGAGGTGGATCTTTGAAGATCGACTCCTCAAGTTGTTTGGCCATTTTCTCTCGATACTTGGCACGTGCTCGATGAACAGTTGATGGCGAAATAATAATCTGCGATACATCTTGTCCGAGACTTTTAGCAGTTGCAATGAAGGAAGTGCTTGCTTGTCGAATAGAGAGTTGTTCTCTATCCCAAGTAGCCACGAGTGTTGGATCAAGTGTGTTCTTCGAACGACGAGGTGACTTAGATGCCAATGGAGCAGCAAAATCTTCATCATCATCATCATCATCATCTGTTGTCGCCGTTGAGCTAGAGCATGTGCTATTCAGCTTCATTTTCTCGGAGATCTTTTCAGCTTCTTCAGCATGCTTTCGTTTTTGAAGTTCAAGTTTCTTAGCTGTTTCTTCTTTCCATTTGACAGCCATGGTGTGTTTCCTATCCACCCCAGCCATTGAAGAACTCATTTTGTCCTCCCTCTGGGAGGACAAGAAAACCTTGTCCTCCTCCGGAACTGAACTCATGCTCATCACACCTTGACAAGCGATGTCGAAAAGGTCAGCAAGGTCTCCCTTCCACACGTACTCTTTGTACAGCTTTAGTATAGCAGCTCTAATGTTCTCCTCTGTCTTCACGGGGATATTCGCCTTCTTCCAAACTTCTTGAAGCTTGATACTCGTAGACTTGATGGCAAGGGGGATTGTTTCCTTCAGCTCCAGGTGATGGTACATAAAGCAAAGGAGGACTTGCTCCCGGGATGGCAATCTTGCTCCTAAGAGCTCTTCGACTGGAGTCTTTTAAATCAGTCAGATCTTCTTTCTTTCCATTTTCAACACTTTTTGCACCTGTGAAAGAAAAGAAAACATTACAATATGTTGGAAGTTGGGATGTTCTCGAGATTTGGTTACAAAGGGCTAAGGTATCAGAGGTTACATAAGTGTGCAATCTCTAAATGGTGTTCAACTTGCTTCAAATTTGATACATATGCTTTACAGATCATAAGGTGTACGGGGAAGAGCAAAGTGTAGTGAAATTCACAACTTGATAAAAGTGGAATACCCTAATATATATATATTAGTGATGTAGCGGATGTCATTTTTTTCACATCCGCGGATGCGGATGAGGATGTTTGATTTCAACATCCGCGGATGCGGATGCGGATGTCTACATTTTCGTTATTTTTTAGGATATATTCGAGATTTGTTGTGTTTAACGTATATAATAAGTTATTATATAGAGAGAGCTGTAGCTATAATGTAGTATAATTGATTAATTGTACAATAATTGCTGTACTTTTCTCTGAACATATAAAATAATATCAAGCATCTAACTAATATAGAAATCAATTAGTGAATTCGTCTGCAAATAAATTCGTTATATTTTGTTGAGTTTCAGCCACAATTAGAAACCATAATTGTGTTACCAGGATGCGGGACGTGAACCCAACTCAAATGCACCCCACCGACCTCTTTCCCCAACCTCCACCCTTATAGAAAGAGATCTTTAATTAGCTTGATAACTATTTATATTAAGTTTAAAGTTTTATTAGGCATATTTATAAATTAGTAATTAAAATAAAGTAAACTAAGATGTTCATTGTTTAATGTTCAAACTTAATTATAGGAAGGTTATGCTTAAGGAACATTAATTTTTCTGCCTTTTCTGCTGCCAGTCTGTTTCTCTTTTCATCATATATTAATCCAGCACTGCTAAATAATCTCTCGCTTGGTACGTTTGTTGGAGGACAGGCTAAATGTTTCCTTGCAAGTTTACTCAAGTATGGATAGATATTCTGCGTATTTTTCCACCAACTAATAGGATTGTCACATGCAGCCAGGCGTTTTTCTTGGTGATAGCTCTCGATCATTTTTACTACATCTTTTGACATCGCGTAGGTCTCGTCATTGCTGCTTGACTCAAGAAACTGAGAGACAGATTCTGTGATAGATTTGCTTGTTGAAGGTGTTGGTTCTGTCACTGAAACTTTTATTCTTTTGGTGGGTGGGAAGCGACAGATTCAAGAGATTGAAGCTCTTCAACTGCTTTGCCAAGTGATGATTTAACTCGTTCTAATGTACTAGGTGAAAATAACTTAGCTTTGTAACGTGGATCTAAGTAGGTTGCAAGAGAGTAACTTCATACAAGAACAGCCTCTCGTCTTGTCGCTTGCATCACTTTTGCGCACAATGAACTAGTTCTATTAATATAGTAGAATTTGATAATTTCCGCTTATTAATGACATTTTATCTCAACGGTCCACATCCGCACGACATCCGCAGTCCAAAGTGCGGATGCGGGTGCGGATGCGAGAAAATGTGCGGATGTTCCGCGGATGCGGATGCGGATGCGGATGTGACCTACATCACTAATATATATATATATATATATATATATATATATATATATATATATATATATATATTATATATAGGGTGCGTCAAAAAAACGAAAGTTTTTTATCATCTTCGCGCAAAACGCCATTTTTACTCATTTGATGAAAAAACTTCGTGGTGAAAATTTCGGGTCAATCGAAGACTGTTTAGGGGTCGCGCATGGCACTTGAAGTTTTGCCTGGAGCAGCTCCCTTATATGAGAGCCCTTTTCCGTAAATCCAAGCTCAAAAGTCTCTCGTATGTGTGGCTTATGATTGATTTGGTGTTTTTTCATGTTCTTGAATGCTTCCAGACCTTGCTGATGCAAAATAATCTCACCCATTTCTTTTCTTTCCTCAGGGGTTCTTTGTGAATGGCTACAGCTCGATCTTCCTCAGCCATCTGGCTGGTGGGTAAGCCGATGCCTGGGTTCTCGGGAGCGAAGTTACCTAGTCGTGGTGAAGTGTTGCGTGTCCTCTTTCACCATCACAGACATGAGGCCTCTTTGAAACAATGCGTGAAGCTAACGGCGCAACAGGTGGCAGGAGTCTGGAACAAAGCTAAAATCCTAATAATTGACTTCCAACATCTTTTAGCGAAAGTTACGATGCTCCATGCAAAGCACATGATCTTGAAGAAGAGCTCGTCAAGGACTTCTGGAAAGGCAGTCGAAGATAGGGAGGAGTTCCAGAAGAGTTTGGAGGAACTCTTCGACGTCGCCCACCGCGACGCACTCAGTCTCATGAAGATTAAAGAGGATAAGGATTTCGTTATCGCTTAGCGTCGGCCTGGGCGACCAGGAAGCATGGTCGGAGTCGATAATTCCTGGGAGAAGGAGATAGCGAAGAAGGAGCAGATCGCTCAGCACGAATTGTTCACTGTGTTCCCCTTCTGTTTCAACAATTTTCTTCAATCTTCGCCGAACTTCATCAATGGTTCGATCGATCTGCTCCTGTGGCATCTCTTCCCACTTCTCCACAAGAAGCTGATGCAAGTGATCAACATTTCTCACCCTGCTCTTGTAAACTCTCTGTGCCAAATTTTCACAGATTCCATAATCAACAGGGTTCAAGTCAGGACTATTAGGTGGCCAATTTTAGAGTTCAAGTAATTCTGGGACATTATTTTTTTAAGTGTTCTACAGTTGCTAACGCTGTATGGGACGTTGCTCCGTCTTGCTGAAAAAGATACTAACCACCGTTGGCCAGATTTTGCATTTCGGGAAGCATGTTTCGCAGTAGAGTATTTCGATAGTACTCGGCATTGACTTTTACACCAGGCTCAATAAAATGAATGGATGTTTTTCCTAACTTTCATATGCCAACTGACACCATGACACTAGCTGAGAAATGACTTCTGGTTGCAAAAAGTCTGCTATCAGGTATTTCATTCTTACATTGGACGTGCGAGTAAACTCTGTCATTTTGATTGTTCCGAGGTGGCTCCACGGTGAATCTCTTTTTATCAGAAAAAAGCCTTTGAAAGTTTATCACATGTTACTCGCCGTAAGATTTGTTTTGATCTTTAAACTCGTTTCTGCTCATCAGTTTGAGTAATCTTTTGCCCGAGCACTCTTTTGAAAGGTTTTAGTTGAAGATCTTGTTTAAGTTTAATTATGCGTCTCACACTAGTTTCTGATAATTGTAACTCTTTTGATATGCGAGCTGGTGTCATAGGGGTTCCTGGCTGGTTTTCCTGACTTAATATACGTTCTTTGACGTCATCAATATCATCTTGTATGCAAACAGTTTTTGGTCGCCCACTTCCCTCTCTGCTTTTGGAGAAGTCTCGTCAATTTTCTTTAGAAGTTTTCCCAAACTTAATTATAACCTTATCATCCTCTGAAAATGGCATATTCACTATATTTTATAACCCTGCAAAAAAATTCGTATATTAAAATTTACAAAAGTGAAAATGGAGATAAGGATTCTTGATTAGTTTGTCGAGCATCAGTTGTAGTATTATTAGAGAAATATTTAATAAATCATTATTTTTGATAGCTTCGAACTGAAACTTGATTTACAGGAAGATGTTTTATGTATCTTTTACATATATAAGTTTCATACTGATTGTTTGAAAAATTTTGATTCCATGCATGTTTTTAGGGTGTACCGAAAATTCCACCCATGAAAATTCCCCCCAGTAAATTGCACCCAAGGAAAATTGCACCCACAGAAAATTGCACCCACGAAAATTGCACCCACCCAAAGAAAATTAGTTTAACCAATCGTCAATGCCGTACAGTATAAAGAATCCTCTTCTCTTAATATATAAAAATAAATAAATAAAAAAAAATTTATTGTTTTTTATTTATTTTTTTAGGTTACTTGTACGCCCTTGACGATTGGTTAGGTTAAGTCGTGATAGTTTGGTTAATTTTTGCTACCCGCGACCCGCACGAAAAACCTATCAGATCATAAATGAAAGACTGAAGAGACTAGTGGAGCGCTATAATAATACAGATAGTTTAGAGTTCCTCAAGAGCATTGCATACAATCTTCATTAAACGTCGAATAATTGTTTTTTAATATATCTTTTACTTATAAATCTTTTACTTTTTACTGTAATAAATTTGAAATAAATCTTTTACTTTTTACTGTAATAAATTTTTAATAAATTTATAAATAATAATACACATTTTAAACTTAAACTAATTTCTTTGGGTGGGTGCAATTTTCGTGGGTGGAATTTTCTGTGGGTGGAATTTTCCTTGGGTGGAATTTACTGGGGGGAATTTTCGTGGGTGAAATTTTCATGGGGGGAATATACATGGAACCGTTTTTAGAGTGAACCCTTTTTCTTTTGACAGACGGTGTGTATATACAGTATGTATATATGTATATATGTATATATATATATATATATATATATATAATTATGAAATTAATTATAAACAACTAAAATTAAAGCATTATTTATTTAAAATAAATGAAATGAAATTCGGTACAGCGCCGTATTTCATTAATTACTGCTGTCGGGATTAATGAGCCATATGCTCTATATAATACACGGTGTTTCAAAAGTCCCCGTGCACTTACATATATATTACTCTCTGAATAATACAATAAGTGTTATTCAGAGGATATACTGTGTGTGTGTGTGTGTGTACACACACACACACACATATATATAATATATATATATATATATATATATATATAAAAAGCAGGCGTAGGGGGCATACGGCAAACCTTTATACATTAAGGGCCCAGACGTTTCGGAAACAGCTTCCATCTTTACTGGCTAAAAGTTAAAAATTAAAAATAAAATAAAAATAAAAACATTGTAAATTAATACGCTATAAATGAAAAACAACAAAAACAAATGGGTGACAAACACCAAGGCATCTCTCACAGCACGAACCAACCAACCACTATCCAAGCCAGAACATTTAGCTATAAGCATTCACTCGGAACAAATTTCCGACGGAGTACAACTAGATAATTTTAGTATACCTGTTACCACTCCATTTAAAGCCTTCCAATGCATTCACATAAACCATCCTTCAACGAAAAATCATCATCCATAAAACTTTACATTTATATAACAACCAACCAACCAATTACCCCTACAACGAACCACACCACCAATTTTATAAGCTTAGTTTCACAACTCACGCTGATCTCGTTGTAAACAATATAAAGCAAGCTTATTCATTATAGTTAATTATTATTATGTTTAATAAGAATAAATATTTTCAAGATTGCCTTATCTTTCTATTTCAGTTTTATGAATCTTGAAATTAGTTAATCTATTTTTAAAAAAGTTATTTTCATTCATTTACGTAGTATTAATTTACCATTTGTTTATTAAACTTTTAGCAACTGAAGATGGAAAATGCATTTCGGAAACGTTTGACGGATCTTTTCCATTTGGCGGCAGGCGGCTTTTTTTAACCAAATTTTCACCAGTAATACTTTTTTGTGTGCTAAATACGAATCTAACATTCTTTTTTGAGAGAAATGAAAGGAAAATATCGAAAAAAAAGATTTTAAATACGAACTACTTTATACGGCGTACGAAAGGGAAATATTTATTTGAAATCAGCTATATCCTTTAATATTTTTCTAAATATATCTTCGTTTTCATTACGCTTCCGCCAAATAAATTCGCATCATTTGTATAATTTAGGTCTCAGGGGTACGGGGGCAGAGCCCCCGTAAAGATCACGCATCACAAATTGATCGGTATCGGGTTATATTTTTTATTTTTGAATTTCCGACGCTAAAATGTCGTTCAATCGATCAATTTGTGATGCGTGATCTTTACGGGGGCTCCGCCCCCGTACCCCCGAGACCTAAATTATACAAATGATAATGTAATAACATATTCATGTTAGGTAAGGTTAGGTTAGGTTAGGTTAATTAATACCAAAATACATTTTCCTAGTAATATTTGAGGTGTTTTGCTTAGATTTTGACCTCCATTTCCCTTGAAAATGGGCCAAACTTCAAAGTACTATAGCTTTGTTGGATCTCATTTCCGACGGAAATGGAGGTCATATTTGAACAAATCACATCAAATACTACTAGAACAATGTATTTTGGTGTGTAAAATGACTGAGTTACTTAAAACACATAATTACCGAAAACATTTCACTGCATCTTCTTCTGATATAATATTCACAAAAATCCACTGTAAATTATAATTCACGTCCATGATTTACTCGTATTTCCAGAAACAATAATGAATCGCGCGGAATGCTTAATCATATCGAGTTGCCATAATTATTCTACAGATTTTGGAATAATTAAATTTATATAAACAAATAATTAATATTCATAAAATAAAATATAATATAAATTAATAAATTATTATATAATACAATATTATAATTATATTATTGCAAAAATATATGGAATTTCGCAGTGTAAATAGTTCGTGCGCGGTATAAAGTAGTTCGTATTTAAAATCTTTTTTTCGATATTTTCCTTTCATTTCTCTCAAAAATTCATAAAATAATTAATATAATATAAATTAATAAATTATTATATAATACAATATTATAATTATATTATTGCAAAAATATATGGAATTTCGCAGTGTAAATAGTTCGTGCGCGGTATAAAGTAGTTCGTATTTAAAATCTTTTTTTCGATATTTTCCTTTCATTTCTCTCAAAAAAGAATGTTAGATTCGTATTTAGCACACAAAAAAGTATTACTGGTGAAAATTTGGTTAAAAAAAACCGCCTGCCGCCAAATGGAAAAGACCCCGTTTGACCTTTTAATGAATAAATATTTGCCGTATGCGCCTTGATGCTACTTTGAATTTATCGACTGTGTTTCCATAGGAACGAGTCTACCTCCAGTGTATATATCATTATATAGTCTATATATAATTCTTCACGCAAGGTCAACTTTGGTGTTACCTAACGTATAATAAACACATAAATTGTAAGTATAATTAGGCTCTATATGCCATCAGAATAGAAATTATGTACAATCTATTTGCGACACAAATATTTTTGCAAAAATTAGACTCGATACTCATTGAAATAAGAGTTGTATTGACCGTAGAGTTTTCTATTTCCCCTTCATTCCTCTCTCTCTCTCACACACACACACACACACACACACACACACACCGCATAAACGAAGTATCCACTGTTTTAATTGTCTATATTTAAGAAGCTAATTAACTAAACTAAACCTAACCTAACTTAACCCTGGTGCCATCAAAATGAGAATGGCGTAATAAGTGTACTGGTCGTAGTTGTAAGTTTGAATGGTGTTTTTTGTTTAGTTTTAGATAGTGAGGTACTAGCTAACCTAACCTAAACTAGCTTTAACTAATCTAACCTAACCTAACCTAATCTGATCAAGACAAACATAGCCTTTTTCCGACAGTGAAACTGTCTCTAGGTTATTTTTAATATAATGTTTTTAATGTGCTGAGGCACTAAATGTGTTGTTACGTAAAAAAGAAATAATAATTACTCCACCACATCTGTGATTTATCACACATTCCACCTCAGCTGTGCCGAATTGCCTACGCACCTGCACATGTTTCAATTGCTCCTAAAAAAAAAAAAAATAATATATATACTGTATTATATATATATATATATATATATATATATATATATATATATATGATGTATATATATATATATATATATATATATATTATATATATATATATATATATATACATACTGTGTATATATATTAGGGTGTCACTAGGTAATAGGGGGAAAATTAAACGATGGATATTTTCCTATGACACCCCCTAAAATTGTTCCATTTGGTGTAAAACATACGGAAGAGAAATTTGGTCCTGATTGGTCATCATTTAAAGGTCGCCCTCGTCACTGAAAACAAGACCCATTTGTTGACGTCAACAAGCTGTTCAGTGTTCACAGCTTGGGCCGAACCAGATAATAAAAAACAAGGCAATTTGGTGAAATAACGAAAGTAAGACACTTAAAAACGCAAAGAATACAAACAGTTTATTATATAATCAAAATAGAAGACATAATTTGGCGAATAATGGTACAAAATGGAGAAGCAACAAAAGCAAAACTTTGAGAAATAAAATACATATACAGTAGCAGAATAATTGGTGCTCATACGCTGATCAGTGATTAGTTCTTTCGCGTCCTCACTAATGCTGATTTGTTCGGAGCTGGGTGTTGCTTTCTGTGGTCAGTGACAACTTGAACGAGGAACTGGAGGTGTTCTTCTTTCACTGTCAACTTTCCGTTCAGCTCCTTCACCAGAGCCACGGCCCGTTCTGCTCTGTCGTTCACCACTGCAAGTTTGGAGACCACATCCCGAGCTTGCACGTATTCAGAGTTTGACGTCCATGAACTGGGATGGTGGAGCAGAAAGCAATCTGGCAACTGAAGTTTTGAGAAGAATCCTCGGGTGTTCTTTGTGATCAGTTGCTCCAGTCCTTTGCTGTCACTGAGGAACATAGTATCAAGAACCAAAGGTCGTTTTGGCGGCATGTGAGGGGCTTCTTGATCTAACGCTGCAACCATGCTGCACTTCACTTCCATCGATATCCTCTCATCAAAGAACGCCAGACCCACTGCCTCCTCCGAATGGTACCACAGGTGCGCAGACAGCTTCTTGGTGGTACCATCAGAGATCTTCTTGTGCGGGTATCGAAGGAGCGTCCTCATCAATTCCCAATCATTCAGCGGAGCTTCGATGGACAGATGAGCTGTTGCCCACGCTTTCATGTAAACTAGAACAGAAAAGAGGCAGATATCTCGAATTCCGCGTTCCTCAGTGTTCGTCAGTTTAAACTGTCTTCGGAAGAGCCAGATCTTGATGGCATAGAGCCCCTTAGCCATCCATCTCGCCCGGTGCATAGCACCAGGGGCGCGGAAGTTTAGTCCCTTGTATGGAACTCCTCCAAGAAAGATGACGGAAAGATCGAGGAATTCCTGATAGTCATCACGAACTTGAAGTGCTTGTGATTTTGCAAACTCAATGAGCTCCGTTCTATGCTTAAAAATAGCTGCTTTGGTGAACGCATCTGTGTCCGCAGTTTGGAACTGTTGCTGGTCAATGCGGGTCCAATAATCATGGAAGCGCTTGAAAAGCAGAATTTCTGGACCGGTAGATACTGAATCTAGCAATGCTGCGAATGCCGCCTGTAGCACCAACTCCAGTACATGGTGTCTGCACGCGCAGTGTAACAGGTCACGTCCAACTTTTTCTTCCAGAAGAACACAAGTTCCTCCACGGTGGCCTGTTTGTCGCGGTTGTGTCGAAACACATAGATTTGACATGATCGGTCACTCCCCATTCATTCAGGCAATCTATGATGGCATTTGTTTGTGCCAGCGCGGTTCCTGACAGAAGTTTTGGCACCCCGAGGAGCTGCTCTGTCCCGGAGCCAGATACAAGAATAGGTAAGCGGTCAACATATTCTCGTGACGTCAGATCTTGCATGAGTTTTCCGTCCCAGTGAACAGTCAACGGACTATTGCCTTGGAACTCGCTCTTCAGTTGCCGAGCCTTAAGGGTACGGAATTTTTCACGCTGACGATGAATGGATCCACGATTGATGTTGTAGTCGCTAGCATCATGCCCTAAGCTGGAAGCTGCCTCAAACAGCAGATATGTGGCCTTTCTTGACGAGAGTTGCGTGCGATCAAGCGCTGCCGCCAATTCCGATGTCATGATGTTCTTCGTTGCTCTTTGTTTAGACGCTAACGAACCACCACATGCTCCTTTTTCTTCGCTATCATCTGAGCTGGAGGATGAGGACTCCAAAACCGCTTCGTTGGATACTGCCTCCATTTCAGCTGCTGATCGCTTTCTTCGTTTCTCCTCTTCCTCCCGACGTCGAGTACAATCTTTGACTTGGCGCTGATGGGTCATGTCCAAACCTGCCATTGAACCTGGACGTCCTTTCTGGCGCTGCTGCTGAAGGAACTCCCAATCCTCTGGGTACTTGACCAATTTCTCACAATCAGCGTGGGCGATGTCAAAGAGACGATCGAGGCGTTCAATGAATTCTTTTTCTTTCGTCTTGTGTGAATCGCTCGTCCTTGAGGCGTGTTTTTTGAGTCCTTTCCACTCCTCGAAGACTTTATCCAGTTTGCTGACGCAGTGTCTCTCGAGTCTGGTTGGAATGTGAGCTTTCTCCCAGAAGGACATCACTGCTCGAAGTGACTTCCTCAACGCGTCACGTATTGTCATTTTCTTTTCATGGTGAAGGTAAAGGAAGTAACCGAATGCTTGCCTGTAGGAAGGAAGCTTGCATCCTTTCACCTCATCAACCGCTGCCCCAAATAGGTATATACACTTCCGGGTTTCCATCACCAGAAATCACGTAGCTGAAATGAGAAACGGTGAATCGTTAAGTATTGTTCACTTTATTTCTCAGATATTCAGACACACACAGATACACACACACACATATATAGAGATATATAGATATCTAATGAACGATTATGGAGACGCCGCGCAAGCATTAAACTTTGGAAGGCGGGGGCGACCTTTTATAGTTATTCAAATAAAAGATTTTTCAGTCACCATGTGTTTTTTACCAATGGAATAGATTCGCGGGGTGTCAGCATCACAATTTCAAACTTTGCATTTAAGTGACACCCTAATATATATATATATATATATATATATATATATATATATATATATATATTATATATATACATATATATATATATATATATACATACATATATATATATATATATATATATACATATATATATAGTGTAGTAATATCTAATTAAGAATTAAATGTTTGTTTATAAGAATTTAATAATGTTCAATTAAGTTTTATTAAATACGAAATGAAGAATGGTCTTGTGAAGTTAAAAATATAAAAATACAAGTTGGCAACATTAAAAAGCTGCCCAAGCGGAGCCTGAGAGAGAAAATGCCCAAGAGCTCCAAAGTCTCCAGACCTCTCTCCGTTAGATTATTGTTTGTGGAGGTGGATGAAAAGTCAAGTTTACAAAAGAAAGGTGGATATACGAGACGAATTGCTCGCGCGCATTTTGGATGCTGCTGCCCGCATAAAGGAACGTCAAGATCAACTCAGACGAACAACACGCGATCTTCGCACACGAGTTGCAAAGTGCATTGAGGTTGACGGTGGGATTTTCGAAAACGTATTGTAAACTGTAACAAATTTGTCATTTCTGTATCTGATACCATTCAAAATGGCAATGTTTAAACATTAAATGTTAGAAACAGTAATTGGTTTCTCTTTCTTGATTACCATTAACAGTGCTATTGTATTTGTAGATTCAAACAGCTCTATCTCCGTAACCATTCAGAATTAGAAACATGTTCATATGAACTTTTTTTCTCACAATGACCGATAATATCACCTCCCGAAGTATTGACCTTTCCTCCTGAAACACCCTGTGTGTATATATACTCTCTGAATAATACAATAAGTGTTATTCAGAGGATATACTCTGTGTGTGTGTGTACATATATATATATATATATATAGCAGGCGTAGGGGGCATACGGCAAACCTTTATACATTAAGGGCCCAGACGTTTCGGAAACAGCTTCCATCTTTACTGGCTAAAAGTTAAAAATTAAAAATAAAATAAAAATAAAAACATTGTAAATTAAACGCTATAAATGAAAAACAACAAAAACAAATGGGTGACAAACACCAAGGCATCTCTCACAGCACTAACCAACCAACCACTATCCAAGCCAGAACATTTAGCTATAAGCATTCACTCGGAACAAATTTCCGACGGAGTACAACTAGATAATTTTGGTATACCTGTTACCACTCCATTTAAAGCCTTCCAATGCATTCACATAAACCATCCCTCAACGAAAAATCATCATCCATAAAACTTTATATTTATATAACAACCAACCAACCAATTACCCCTACAATGAACCACACCACCAATTTTATAAGCTTAATTTCACAACTAATGCTGATCTAGTTGTAAACCATATGAAGCAAGTTTATTCATTATAGTTAATTATTATTATGTTTAATAAGAATAAATATTTTCAAGATTGCCTCATTTTTCTATTTCAGTTTTATGAATCTTGAAATTAGTTAATCTATTTTTTTAAAAAGTTATTTTCATTCATTTACGTAGTATTAATTTACCATTTATTTATTAAAATTTTAGCTACTGAAGATGGAAAATGCGTTTCCGAAACGTTTGACCTTTTAATGAATAAATATTTGTCGTAAGCGCCTTCGCGCTACTTTAAATTTATCGACTGCGGTTCCATAGGAACGAGTCTACCTCCAGTGCATATATCATTATATAATCTATATATAATTCTTGACGCAAGGTCAACTTTGGTGTTACCTAAGGTATAATAAACAGATAAATTGTAAGTATAATTAGGCACTATATGCCATCAGAATAGAAATTATGTCCAATCTATTTGCGACACAAATATTTTTGCAAAAATCAGACTCGATACTCATTGAAATAAGAGTTGTATTGACCGTAGAGTTTTCTATTTCCCTTTCAGTCCTTTCTCTCTCTCTCTCTCTCTCTCTCTCTCTCTCTCTCTCTCTCTCTCTCTCTCTCCCACACACACACACACACACAAACGAAGTATCCACTGTTTTAAATGTCTATATTTAAGAAGCTAATTAACTAAACTAAACCTAACCTAACTTAACCCTGGTGCCATCAAACTGAGAATGGCGTAATAAGTGTACTGGTCGCAGTTGTAACTTCGAATGGTGTTTTTTGTTTAGTTTTAGATAGTGAGGTACTAGCTAACCTAACCTAAACTAGCTTTAACTAATCTAACCTAACCTAATCTGATCAAGACAAACATAGCTTTTTTCCGACAGTGAAACTGTCTCTAGGTTATTTTTAATATAATGTTTTTAATGTGCTGAGGCACTAAATGTGTTGTTACGTAAAAGAGAAATAATAATTCCCTCACCACATTTGTGATTTATCACACATTCCACCTCAGCTGTGCCGAATTGCCTACTCACCTGCACATGTTTCAATTGCTCCTAAAAAATAAAAAATAAATAAATAAATAAATAATAAATAAATATTAATATATATTATATATATATATATATATATATATATATATATATTATATTAATATATTATATATATATATAATATAGTGCAGTAATGTCTAATTAAGAATTAAATGTTTGTTTATAAGAATTTAACAATGTTCAATTAAGTTTTATTAAATAAGAAATGAAGAATAGTTTTGTGAAATTAAAAATGTAAAAATACAAGTTGGCAACACTAAAAAGCTGCCCAAGCGGGGCCTGAGAGAGAAAATGCCCAAGAGCTCCAATGATCGGACGGCTGTTAACCAAATAAGGTGTTTTTTGTGTATTACGATGTTTTTGTAAATTTAGAATATTCTTTTGTGTCTCTCTCCGACTGAAAAGTTAACGTTAATTCCCCCCCTCGCATTACCTCGTTTATCTAAAAGTGTTTCGGTATAAATAAAAGTCAGAAAAGTGTTAATGAATTGGATAATTAATCTCCCGGTCTTTTGCATTATTCGAAAGTGTAAAAATGGCGCCCAGGGCCACGCCTACCCTTATTTATAAAGTACAGCGAAACGAGTGTAAAGGGGATGATGGAGATGAACAATACGTCAACAATAGAAATCCAGTAAAAAGTGTCTTGGGGCCGTTGAAAAAATGTTAACGAAGCTAGTTTCTGAAAACAAGGAAATGGCTACCTTGCTAAACGAATTTTTTACGTCAGTTTTTACTATAGAAAATGTAACGAATATCCCTACGGTCATAGACATAATACCTTTTGATAATGGTAATATTTTGGATAATATTGTGGTTAGTGAAGGGGAGGTAATGCGCTAGATTGATAAAATGAAAATGCGTAAATCACCAGGACCGGATTCCATATATTCCGTACAACTAAAAGAATTAAAAGATAGCATTGTTCTGCCGCTAACAAAGATTTTTAATGCGTCTATTTCTGAGGGGTGCGTAACAGATAATTTCAAGTTAGAAAACGTAACACCTATCTTTAAGAAAGGCGATAAAGGTGCGGTGGAAAATTATAGGCCAATCAGTTTAACGTCTGTTGTAGGTAAGCTACTGGAATTAATAATTAGGGATCGTATAGTCGAACACTTAGAATTGCATAACTTGGTTAGAAATACGCAGCATGGTTTTAGGCGAAACAAATCTTGCTTAACTAATCTTTTAGAATTTTTTCAAAGCGTGGTTGAAGTTTACGATAGTCATCGGGCGGTTGATGTAGTGTATTTAGATTTTCAAAAAGCGTTTGACACCGTACCGCACAAAAGACTCGTTGAAAAAACTAAGGCTCATGGAATCAGGGGTGTAGTAATAAATTGGATAGAAGAATGGTTGCGAGATAGGAAACAGAGGGTGGTGGTTGATGGAGCGAAGTCGTGTTGGGCTAATGGAGCGAGCAGCGTTCCTCAGGGTTCTCTATTGGGCCCCTTGCTTTTTCTTATATATATACTAACGATTTAGATGTCGGCCTAGTCAGTACAGTTTCAAAGTTTGCGGATGACACGAGGCTGGGTGGTAGGGCGATTATTGACGAAGATAGAGGTAAAATCCAGGAAGATCTGAATAAAATCGTTGATTGGTCAGTCACATGGCAAATGAGACTTAACGTCGATAAGTGCAAAATTTTATATTTAGGTTCGCGTAACGGTAATTTTGCGTATAGTATGTCAGGGACGGAGTTAGCAGGCATAGAGCAGGAAAAAGATTTAGGAGTTATAGTCACTGGTGATTTAAAAGTAGCGAAACAAAGTACAGCAGCGGTCAATAAAGCGAACAAAGTGTTAGGTTTTATAGCTCAGAATTTTGAGTACAAATCGCGCGATATTATACTTCCTCTTTATAAATCATTAGTTAGACCCCATTTGGAGTACGCGATCCAATTTTGGAATCCGCATATGCGCAAAGATATAGACAAAATCGAAAGAGTTCAAAGACGAGCAACTAAGATGATTCCGTCGCTTAGGTCAAAGTCGTACGAGGATAGTCTTAAAGAGTTAAAATTGACTACACTCGAGACTAGGAGGCTAAGGGGTGATCTAATCCAGGTTTTCAAAATTATGAATGGGTTCGATAACGTAGATAGAGATAGCTTTTTCGAAATATCTCAATATAATAGGACTAGAAATAACGGGTGTAAGTTGACAAGTAGAAAGTTCGAGACAGCAGTTGCCAAATACTGTTTTACGCATAGAATAGTAAATAGGTGGAATAGGTTGCGGGTAGAAGTAATTAGTAGCACTATAGTGGATGTAATTTCCCAGAAGAGTTCCTTGTTCCACGCACGGTCTATGTTTAACGTACGTGTTTTGTGCCTTGAAAAGTGGACGCTCAATGTCCCGGTTGAGGTTTAAGTTTTTTTTTTTTTGGCTAAAAATACAATAGTTACCTCTTTTTCTTTGATGTATTCAATCCGACGTCAATGCAACGAGTTTCTTGCGTATATTGAGGTTCTGAATGTAGTAGGCTAGGTGTAAGCTGCAAACCCTAGATCCTGTCCCAAAGCTGGATCCTATCTGCTTTGCAGATAGCTGGTGAGGGAAGCTATATTTTGGGGCCTCTTTGCGAGTAACCCGGTGCCCACGTTGGGCTTTCCATCATGAAAAAGAAAAAACTATAGTATTTGTCATTTATCATTACTTATTCGAACTATAGTGGATGTAATTCCCCAGAAGAGTTCCTTGTTCCATGCACAGGCTGTTTTTAACATACTATATATATATACTGTGTATATATGTATATGGGATTGCAATGAGGTGATTGCGGGGGCCAGTCTTTTTTCCTAATGAAGTTGACTACGTTCTGTTGTTGTTGTTTAGCCGATCAGCCCACCCTGATCGAGCAAGCCGGTGGCACGCAGGTAACCGATCGCCCTCCCCGGAGTGGACCAGAGGTTCAGCGCACTAGTGATGTTGTGTCGTGTTCTATATTGTGCTAGAGTGGTACAGTCTGTCATAATGTGTTCAATTGTTTGTGGTGCGTCCTGGCACAGGTGGTAGGTGTCGTCTGTGGAGTTGTCTAGTCTGTGTTTATATGTCTGTACGTTGGGGTGATGTCCACATCGGAATCGTGCTAAGTTAGCTCGATCCGATCTGCTCAGGCCTGACCTGTTAATGGGTGGCGGCTTCGCACCTAAGACCGCATTCGGACCGAGTCGTGTCAGTGCTTTGTGGGTTAGGTGTGTGTGTGTGTGTGTGTGTGTGTGTGTGTGTGTTTTCTGTACTGTGTGATGTCTGTGGGACGTGGTATGGAATGGAGAATTTGGTTATAATAGCTTTCTGGTGTTACCTTAATGGTGCGAGGTGTCGGTGCATGATTGTACATTAGGGTAGCCCACTTTTCAATTTTTTTTTAAAAGTATAGGTTATCGTAGTTTTCCCATTATTTGG
The DNA here is from genome assembly GCA_023014485.1 of Bathynomus jamesi. Classification (NCBI taxonomy): domain Eukaryota; kingdom Metazoa; phylum Arthropoda; class Malacostraca; order Isopoda; family Cirolanidae; genus Bathynomus; species Bathynomus jamesi. The sequence goes on from JAJOZX010000186.1 coordinate 515,401, forward strand.
CACTATACTAGCACATTGGTACCATTTTTACAAAAATTGATCAATATTTAGGGGTCTCGCATCGACCTTGAAATTACGAGTTTTTTTTAAAAATGTGTACTTTTAACTTTTTACTGAATCAAGATAAATCATTAAGTAGGGATGTTTTCTGAATCCTCTTGATGAGAGAAGTCGTTTGGTGTGCCTTCCAATGTCATACGACTAACGGTTTAAAAGTTGTGCCTGTATACAGGTGATACCAATGTGCTAATATAGTGCCAAATAATGGGAAAAATACGATTACCTATACTTTTCAAAAAAATCAGCAAATAGCAGACAAATAAGGAAGAAAGAAACAATAACTTAAACAATCACTTTTGCATTGTATTGACCACTATCACACGTCACTGGCTGCAACGTTGTCCCTCTGTGCTATGTCATCGTGGCGAGTGATGACTTCTTGAAGTCGCCGAGCTCTTTCCCGTTCTTTTCCACCACTTGCAGAAGATCCTGCAGCTGTGCCTCGTCCTTTGTGACCGTGTTCGCATAGTCTTGTATCAGTTGGACTCCTCTTTCAGCGACGTCATTGGTGACCTGGAGATTAGAGATTACATCCTTCAGACGACAAAAGTCCTCGTTCTCGCCCCACTTATCAGCTGGCAGGGTGAGCCACGAAGACCCATACATCTTCAGACCTGCAAATAAGAACCAGGAGGACTCGTCGATCAGGTCGGGGAGTAGCGTCATCTCGTCGACTGAGACGTTCTCGTATGTGAAGTCTTTGGGTACAGGGAGGTGGACAGCTTCTCTGCCATCTGTTGCTTCACAGTGCCATCCACCTTGTTGCTGCATAGAGCGAAGATGACGGTCTGAGGCCTCAGATACCAGAAGTGACGCTTCTGCCACCTCGCGGTCCACTGCTCTATACCTCAGAAAACGCTGGTATAGTACCAGGTCATTCAACGGCGCATCAGCTGCTACAGGGGCCGCCAACCAAGCTGGTACGTACAGAAGAGCGATGAACACCACGATCCTGTGCAGTTTGTCGACCAGCTCGGCGTCGAGCTCCAGCTGCCTACTGAACATCAGCACTTTTGTGTAGTAGATGACCTGAAACAGAATAGGCACCATTGTAAGTAAGACAGGTTTATTGTTACCAATTACTTTGTTTGCGTTATAATGAAATGTTTATCTTTGAATAACATTTAGACTTATCTCTAGATTATTTTTGTTTGAAAATACTAACTTTAGCCATCCATCTTGCGTGGTGGTAGGCTCCTGGGCGCATGAGGTGAATGCCACGGCGTGGTTGTGTCCCGAGTACCAGGAGTGTGATCTCTGCCACTTCCCGGTAATCGTCTCTGACGAAACCAGAAGCTGTGCTCAGGAAGCTGACCGCCGCGTCCCGGAGTTCTATTAGCCACGTACTCTCCGACCTGCAAGCTGCAGGTCGAGAGATCGAGCTCGTCCCATCTTCAAAAATAATAAACAAGAAAATTGTGTGAGAAAACTCTGAAGTTCCGGTTTGGCTTGCTGTTTTATAAACTAGTGGAATATCATGTGTGTCCTAACTTTACCTTGCACAAAAAATGAACTAACCTTCTCTTCAACTGCTGAAACAAAGGATCAGTTGGTGCCGTAGTCCTTCCGAGCAGGGTGACGGCTACTGCCCCCACGATAAGCTCTAGGACGTGATGACGGCATCCCAGCTGGAGTAGCGGTCGCCCGAGCATGTTTTCCAGCCGGACAACTGCACCCTGCACCCTCCCCGTGTTGGTGGAAGTGGTGTCGAAGCAGAATCCGATGACGCTCTCCTCACATCCCCAATCTTCGAGAGTATGTATGGTTGCCCGCGCCTGCGACAGTCCGGTGCCGTCAGCAACAGCTGGGACTGACAGCAACTTTCCTTCTGTGTAATGAGGAGCCCCGGAGATGAGAATTGCTTGGCGGTGCTCCGCCGTTCCAAGGAAGTTCTGAAACACATGCCATATATTTCAATTTCATGGTTGTAAAGTAACCTATTTTTGTTCACATTCAGTTCTCTTTTTAATTGACATTATGCTTCATGAATCTCATTACTAAATTGATAGCTATGAAAACTTAATCAACTGACCTTGACCATTTTGCCATCCCAGTGGACAACAGTGTGCCTCGGTGGCGTGAAGGAGTCCTTCACAGCCGTCGCCACTTCACGGCGATGTGACACTCTTCCCCGGCGAGCCGTTTCTTTCGAGATACTGAACTGATTGAGGTCTGCTGGTGGATCCGCCGAACGTGTGATAGCAGCCACAATGCTTACTACCTATGTAGAGAATGGAAAGTGGAAAGGAAACTGTGAAGAATACATGTGGGTTACGGGACACTTTAAAACTGACGCTATCGATGAATACTATACACAATACGCACCTGATTATTGGACATGCGGAAACGATCAGCCACTTCCATGACAGCAGGTGCATTAAGGATGCGACGAGGAAGATTGACAGACACACTTGGCTCTTTCGGCAGGGGGAACGCTAGTTCTGTCTCCGACTCTCCTGACATGCCAGTATCATCATTCGCCATGGCCTCATCTCCGGTTTCGTATGCACACTTTGAGGTTTGCGGCTCCTGGCGAGGACGTTTTCTTCCTTCCTGTAGCTTTCTTTTTACAGCGAAAACTTTATCGTTCCCGCTCATCGTTGCCACCCGAGGACCACGTTGAGCGAGGTAGAAGTCAATGTCTTCTTTCTTGTCCTTGTCGGACAGCAGTCGATTCTTCTTTATATCTTCGACAGCGTCAGATGCTCCGATATCCCACAGCTTGTCCACACTGTCCGAAAACTTCTGCCGTTTTCCTCCGGCGTCAGTTTCTCGTTTTCTGCTCTTTTGGAGTAAGTGCCACTCTTTCCACAATGCCTCTAGCTTCCGTTCGCAGTTGAGCTTTGTGATTGTTTTAATGCGGGCCATGTTCCAAAACTTTAAGACGTTGTTTACGGTTTCTTTGAATGCGTCTTTCCTGTTAGCAGTGTACTGGATAACACTGAAGAAGTATTGCAAAACCTGCCGTGTTGTTGGCAATTTGCTACCACTGATGGAGGACGACGGTTGGCCAACTAAAAAAATTTCCGAGGCCGATCTTAGAGAAGGTAGCGATGTTATTTTCGCCTTTCCTTTTGATGACTCTCTATTTGTAGCTTCAAGAGTTCTTCCAGTTATGGTTGCCATCGATTTGTCCATGACAAAGGATGAGGAACTCAGACAGAATTTCAAAATGTTATGATCTGCAAAAAAAGAAATAGGTTAGGTACCTGGCACAGGCATAGTGCATTTTCTAATTACCTATATACATTACACATTCCGCCCGGGTATGGTGACTCATTTTTTTGAAAAGTATAGGTGATCGTGGTTTTTCCCATTATTTGGCACTATACTAGCACAGTGGTATTACCTATATACAGGCACAACCTTTAAACCGTTAGTCGTATGACATTGGCAGGCACACGAAACGACTTCTCTCATTAAGAGGATTCAGAAAACATCCCTACTTAATGATTTATCTTGATTCAGTAAAAAGTTAAAAAGTACGCATTTTAAAAAAAAACTAGTAATTTCAAGGTCGATGCGAGACCCCTAAATATTGATCAATTTTTGTAAAAATGGTACCAATGTGCTAGTATAGTGCCAAATAATGGGAGAAACCACGATCACCTATACTTTTCAACAAAAATTGAAAAGTGGGCCACCCTATTGTACATGTAGTGGCAAGGGTGTTGTGGGTTAGTTGTCGCTGCTGCCATGAATTGTGTTCTCCCTCATGTCTAAATGTTCCCTAACTTTCAGTATTTTTGTTTCTGTGTGCAGGTGTTCTATTGGTGTTGTTTGAGTGCATTCTGTAATGACTACATATATAGTATATATTCTGTTGTAGATAATCCTGTGTGAACTTGCTAGTATGAGCTGTAGCACCATCTTGTTGGAGTATGAAATCGTTTCCATAATATAGACGTCGACAATCAGGCAAAAGATTCTCCTCTAAGAGATTTACATAGGTTTCTGAATTATTTTTTTTATTTTCTGAAATGAAATGAATTTTCGTCTTTCCATTCCACGATACACCTGAAAATACCATGATTTTTTTGGAAAATCGACTTGTCTGGTGGTAAACTCTCGATGGAGGAATGTCTCTTACGCCGACCATAAACAACATCGTTCCGGGAGTTTCGAGCAATCTCGATGGTGAAATCTTTTTCACCTGTAAAAACTTCTTTTTTTTAACATCATTGGACGAAAATCTATCAAGCAATTTTCTACAACGAATTTTTCTTTTAGCTCTTACATTGCTGTCACGTCTTGAAACACGAATCCTTTTAAATGATTTAAGTCCTACCGTTCTCTACATTCTTTGTATGGAACTTCGACTGATACCTAAATTTCTTGCAATTTTCCTTTGAGAGCAGTGTGACCCAAGTCGATCCTTTTGAGATAGGCTCCTCATTTCGATCATTGCTATATTGTCTTCAGTGTTTTAGGCCGACCACTTCCACGCTTCCGTGCTGTCGAACCGGTTGCTTTAAGTTTTTTAATTATTCTATTCACAGGCGTAACATTACAAGTTTTTCCTGGTAATTCCCTCAAAATTCTTGCCTCAGTCCATCTTTTTTCCAAGCAACACTTTTCAATCACCGCTTTTTCACCGTTAGTTAGAACCATAATTTGAAGGGTAAGTTTAAAAAACAGTATTTAAGATAGGCGTAGCCTATATCATCTGACGTTTTTCAGAGACTAACAGATTATCCATATGCTAAGGAAACTACTGCAAGTCTTAGAATAGCTGGCAGGTACAGCTATGCACATTTAGGATTTATGATATTCGTTTTTTTTCACCATACCTCATTGTTCCCTCCGCTGTGGAAAAAGTATTTTATGTAGAGGTCTGAAATCTTTATGATGGCTTATCAATAGAGTGAGGTAAAGGTTTTGTAAATTTTAGAAGTGTAAACTACATATTTTTGAAGTTATTGATGTTCGAATCTGAATGCGTTTTTTTTTGGGCCACCCGATATATCTATTTATATTTTTTTCCAATACAATTTCCTAAAACTCCTACGCTCAAGCAATTTCCTAAAAATCCTGCGCTCATGCAATTTCCTTAAGCGTCTACGCTCCCATTCTTTATATAAAAATTCTCACTAATTAAATTTATTGTTCGTTCTTTTTGTTAAAATTTAACTTTCAATCATATATTCTTGGTGCTTTGTAACCTGCTTCGTAACATCAAAGGTCTGAAAGAGGGGAAACAATCTGGACGCAGAGGACCGTTCCCCATCCAACTATGATACAACCCAGACCAATGCCCCTCAACTTCGCTGATCGACTGGAAGCGATGTTACGCCATGGCTATAACGAAACCTTCATAGATACGAACTCGTATTTCTTTCGTCGAAGTTGAACATACTAAATTAGTTACGAAATTAATTTATATTAATATTATTTTATAATGTCTCATTGTATTGAGGTTTTACCCTAACGAAAATTAGTCATTAAATTTAGTTAAATTTATACTTTATATTCAATTTAACGATCTTGCGTGATCATCTTGATCTTGTATCTATGTTTCTCTTATTAATATTTAACTTATTTAAATCACTGACATAAAAGGTGATAAAAAAAAGAGGTGTTCACAAAAATAACTTGTAATTGTTATTTTAGAGAGAGGGTTATTACTTTAGCACTTCTGGATGCAGAAATAGTTTACTCTTCGTATTCCCACAATCGAGGAGTACTGTGTGGGCCTGTGTTTTTCTTTTATTCCGGTTATCAAAGTCTAAAGAGTAGAAAATAAACACAACGGCTTACACGATTTTTAATTTGAATGTAGGCGAGATAAATATAATGGATTATCACGAATCAAGTGTTTCTTTTATATAGAACAGGGAGGTAATAATAATAATAATAATAATAATAATAATAATAATAATAATAATAATACAAGTTTCATAATGATGAAATGTTACTTTATCTTCATTGTAAGATATGAAATAAGTTGAAACCCCTTCTAGGACGCCCTCTCGTCCGTTCTGAGTCCCCAAACTTATATGAATCAATTCCAAGCTACCTACTGTATCTTTCTCTCTAAACGGTCAGACTTCAAATTGATACCCAACCTTCCAATTCTCAAAAGCAATTCCCGTTAACGGACCGAAACCCATTTCAGCCCGGAGACCCTCCTCCACGGATCTGCAGTAAGGGCACTGATCCCCCTTGTTATATAGTCAAAGGAACAGAATCTGGCTACGCCATCACGCAAGCGGTTGACGTCACTTGAGAGCATTGTGTTTCCCAAGTGAAATCAAAGAAACCGTCTGCGTCACTGCGCGTGACTTCTGTCAGAAGGAAAAGAGTCATACATAGCTTGTGAAATACTGAATGAATGAAATTTCATAAACATAATAGTCATCAGGGCGCGGCTTTACTTCGATTATAAATTATAACATGTATAACTTATATAACATAACATGTATAACATATATAGGATTGCATATATATATATATATTATATATATATATATATAATGCAATCCTTAAAAGCGATTTTCAGTAATTAATGTGTAACGTTATCGAAAAACGCTCTTAGCTTTTTTCGAGAGCTTGCCTCAAACCTTTCTTCGAGAGAGCAATCAGTGTGTAAAAATGTAACTAGATGTTGGGTAATAGCAGAGCTGGGCATTTGCGGCATATTTTGCGGTACTGCGGTACTGCGGTACTACCAAACTACCAAACCGGCACCAAACCGGTACGCGGAAATTTGAATGCGGTAGCGGTACTGCGGTACTTTCAGCGATCCTTTGCGGTACTGCGTTATGCGGTTCCGGTTTGCGGTTTGCGGTAGTACCTCAGTACCGCAGTACCGCAAAATATGCCGCAAATGCCCAGCTCTGGGTAATAGATAGCAGAGCTGGGCACTTGCGGCATATTTTGCGGTACTGCGGTACTGCGGTACTACCAAACTACCAAACCGGTACCAAACCGGTACGCGGAAATTTGAATGCGGTAGCGGTACTGCGGTACTTTCAGCGATCCTTTGCGGTACTGCGTTATGCGGTCCCGGTTTGGTAGTTTGGTAGTACCGCAGTACCGCAGTACCGCAAAATATGCCGCAAGTGCCCAGCTCTGATAGATAGCCTATAAGGTATCTAGATGTAGCTACATACTGGGCACTGCTATTACTACTCGTGCTTTTGTGTAATCTGTTTTGTCTGAAACATTCTTTCTGCACAAAAATTCACTTTTAGTAAATATAATATTCGTTGAATTGTGTTGGTAAATCATGGTAAATTAAAGAATAAATATCCCCAATAAAAATTACTTTAAGCGTCGAAAGATGTAATAAAGTGAATCTCCAACTAGGTGGGCTTACCCCAACCGTTGTTACGACAAATTCACTGGCACGGTATCGAACCTGAAATTTCGCTCCGTCGGTAGAAACTTCGTCCTTTCAACCAGAAGAAGGTTCACCGGCGCAAGACCGTGGCGTAGCCCCTTATTTGAACCCACATGTATATTCATACAAAGGAACCCAAATATATAGAAGGAGGGGCCAATGGCGAACGCAGGCAAAAACGACCCCTCCCCCCCAGAGAGAAAGAAGAGCAAAAATCAAGGTTAAAGGTTTTCGTGATGCCTGAACACTCGGCGTTTCAAAGACTGAAGGTCATAGACAGGGGGAAAGATGCATTCAGGAAGATCGTTCCAGTGTTCACCGGTTGAGTAAATGAAAGATGGAGAATATCGATTGAGCCTTGCATTAGAGAGTTGGACAGAAAAGGAATGAGAATGTGGCAAAAGTCAGATACTGCGTGCTCTCCTTAAAGGAGGAGGCATGCAGTTAGAGAGTTCAGAAGAGCAGTGTACATTACAATAACGATAGTAAAGAGAGAGTGAGACAACATTGCAGCGAAGAGAGAGGGATTAAATACAGTCAGTAAGAGGCGGGGAATTTATATGACGAAATGCCTTTGATTCCACCAGATCAAGTAGAGCTGTGTGGGTTCAGCCACGCCACATATGAAAAGCGTACTCTATGCACGGGCGGACAAGACCACTGTACAGAGACAGCAACTGATGGGAGGGGGAGGTGAAGAAACAGCGGAGCCGGTACAGCCAGGACTGGGTACCAGCAATATATACGAGGCGTTCGAGCGAATATAGGCGAATCAACCAAAATCCCGAAATGGTTAATTCGCCTCTATTCGCCCAAGCGCCTCATATGATACTGGTATTGGTACGATAATTTTTAACTCAATTGGTACTGGTACTGGTACTGATATTTGTAACTAAGTGGTACTGATCGGTATTGGTACTGGTAGTAGTTGTCGTATTGTTTAATAGTTATACGGCCTATAAACACTTTATACATCTAGAATCTACTTTTAATATTACAAAAATTAAATACTATTTTTATATATGCATAACTAAAGAGTATTTTTAACTTTCTGATCATTGTAGCATCTACCTTTAATACTGCCAAAATGAAATACTAGTTATTTCTTATATATGCATAGAGTAACTAAATAAAATTTATAACATCACACATAAAAAAAAAAGTTTAAATCATTCAACTGAAATTAGAAAAAACATTGTCTGCTTCAGTTACATCCATTAGGCTTCAAAAACAAAATGTTATTTAAGGAGGTTTCTGACAAAGATGACCTCAAATCATTGAGAATGAAGTGCGTAGATGAAAAGAGCCTCTCCACACTGATTTGAGTTGGAGGAAGGGCAGAAACTATTTGAGCAGCTTCTACTAAAGGATTTGGTCATTTGGCTTCAGGTTTTATAAATTCAGTAATAAAAATAAAGATAGAATAGTTCATATATGGCCAAGAGCATCAAGGAACTTGAGGAAGGTTACTTGAAAAGGATCAGGATATGGTTGGTGTTTTAAATGAGAATACCATACCACCAGTTTATGTGATATACCAGCTGCTTTTAAGAGTTACTGGTACTGGCATTTGAAACTTTAAATGAGTGGTACTAGTACCAAAATCTAAGTGGTAGATACTGGTATTTCGTACTGATACTGGTACTGGTTCCAGCCCTGGACTACAGAACACCTAACCTCTCAGAAGCTGTTTCAGAAAGAGAGTGTATACGATCTTTCCAGGAAAGATCACGAGAAAAGGAAACGCCAAGAATATTGAGAGAAGAGGAAAGATTGAGTTGTGTATTGTTGAAGATAAGGGGATAGTAGAAAGATCAGAAGTCAGGTGTACCACAGCCGTCCTACGCGAATCATGGAGTGACTGTTGAGAAGGAAGCTTTATGAAGCGGGTGGAGAAGTGAAGGATAGAATTATCGGCAAAGGAGCGGGCAGGAGAGGAAGTGCGACTTAATATATCATTGATAAATAAAGGGAAGAGAGTGGGTGATAGGACAGAAACCTGAGGAACACCATTATTAATAACTTTAAGAGAAGAACAGTGTTCATCTACAACTCAGCTATAGATCGGTCAAAAAGGAAGTCAAAGATGAAGGTACAGATAGAAGGATATAAACCAAAGGAGGGCAGTTTCGAAATTACAGTAAGGATTTGTGCCAGATTCTATCAAAGCTTTTGATATGTCTAGCGCAAGAGCAAAGGTTTCACCGAAATCCCGAAATGAGGATGACCAAGAATCAGAGAGATATGCAAGAAGATCACCAGATCCGGGCAGAAATACAAGCCGAGTGAGAATCAAGAGTTGGATGGCGACGGTACCTTCTGAAAGCCTCCTCTCTGTTGCATTATAGCAAGCAAAGCTAACCAAGGTTTTTTTGCGTTAGTGGAAGAAATAGAATATGGAATATACCCTTCCATGATCGAGAGAAGCCCCGGCCACGGAAGTAGTAATCATTCCATGGGAAATCAGAGAAGTGCTGCCTAAGGGCCTCCCAATCAGCAGTCCTAGTTTAGCAAAGGCGGCTACTCTTGGGAAGATCCAAAGGCCGAAATGGAGCGATAGGACAGGAAACAGATATTAGATTGTGGTCGGAGGAGTTCAACGGAGAAAGAGGTTTGACAGAGTAAGAAGGATGATGAGTGGTGAGAAATAAACTCAGAATGTTGGGCCTATCTCCAAGGCATAACTACTCCAAGGCACGAGTAGGGTGCGGTATAATCTGCTCCCGGCCATTCAGGATAGAAAAGTCGTAAGCTGGTTCACCAGGGATGTTAGTGAAATGGGAAGAGAGCCAAAGGCGGTGAACATTGAAATCTCCTAAAATAAGATTTCATCGAAAAAAGAGTGGGATAGAATGTATTCCACTTTGGAAGTGATGTATTCAAAGAATTTTGGATAGTCACTAGCAAGAGCGTAACTAGCTTTCAAAAGTTGGGAGGGACAACTATGATGATGAAAAATCCTGCGATGAATTTCTGTGCTGCTATCCTGTAGGTAACGTCTTAAATTTGGTCTTCCAAGGCATATTTTTTCGGTAGAATATAACAATGATATCTAAATACCAGTCCTTTCGACTCCTTTCGAGTAATAGGAAAATCAAAGAAGCATTTTCACAACTACCTTATGTATATCAAGTATATACTTAACATTAATATATGCAATAATTAAAGTAAAAAATAACTAGATGTCTCATTAAAGTATCTATCACTGCAGTATTAGTACTGAATCAGTAATACTTTCCAGCATACTAATAGGACTAATATAATTAAAGATTTACTCATCATAGATTATTTCAAGAACTACAGTAAATGAGGTGTCCCGCGTCTTAAGGTACCTAAACGCCAAAATTAAAATTCGCCAGAAATCGCCTCCAAAGTTCAGCAATATTCTGGCAATAGTATCTCTGTTATTAATTGAGCTAGAACGTTCATTTTTGCCTAAATTAGAGTTCTAAGTATGTTAATGAAGATGTTGATGAGTTTTTGGAATAGATTTTCATATTTTATATTTTATATATATTTTTTAATTTTTTTATTTTCTTATTATGCCGAACTTTGGGTGCGATTTCTGGCACAGAATGAGTCCATTGATTTTTCATCACTATCATTAGCACGGTGAGACATTGCTGCACACGTTGATAATAGTTAGAAGCCGGGTGAATAGAATAATCCACGCAATATTCAGCAATATGAGCACGAACACAGGACGCCTGCTAACAGCAACGCGAGTCTTAAGGTACTGGCGGGATGTTTGTGTCGTGTCCCTCTCGGCGCGTGGAGCGGGTAGCCAATCAGAAAGCAGAGCGGCGTGGCTGCCATGTTTTCATTGGCTCGCGCTCCTCCTGCTGTTCCCGCCACCCAGAGACCGAGCGTCCCACCCCCACCCACATCACCTCCCACCAGTTGAACGGGATATTGGGGCCTTAAGACGCGCATCACATCTGGGCGGCAGAGCCCAGCTGGCGATAGAGGTGAAAAAAGTAATTCGCTTCATAAGGTTTTCAACTATACTTCTAGTGTCGTAAGGTCATTATAACCCAAACCACGCGATAGAGGAAGGGTGAAAATAGTGATATCCATCAAAAACACATTTTCGCCTGTGGTGGCGCTTAGGTACCTTAAGACGTGCAACCCCTTATTAATATTTTCCTTCACGTAAGCTAACTTAGATCAAAAGTTGGGGGGAACAAAACCTATTATCCCCCTCAGTTCAAAAGTTAGGGGGGGACATGTCCCCCCCCGTCCTTCGGGAATGCGAGAGCAAGTTAGGTTGTTTCGTACATATACGCAACATCCACCTTTGGAAAGTATGAAGGTACAGAAAAGGGGCTGCTGTCAGTCGCCCAGATACCTGAGTCTCAGTGAGGAAGAGAAGATGAGGTTTAGAGGAGAGGTGATGATTCCACAAATTAGAAATTTGAGGAAAGGCCACGAATGTTGCAGAAGTTTATGAAAAGTGAATTAGGCAGAGTCCCAGGACATCTCGAATAGGCAGGCAGTAGGAGAACCAGCCCCGTTGCCCAGGTCTGCATTCCAGGTATCGGCAGCAGGAGAGCCAGAAGTGCGGACATTTATGGTCCCTTCCCCAGGAGACTCCGAGGCTCTTGAGGTCGATGCCATTTTGTTGTTTTTATTTAATTTTGAAAGGATTGTGTAGTGTGTAAGATGCAGTATGTGTAGTGAGGAATAGGGAGAAAAGTGTGTGTTTGAGAGCATGCTGGACTGATCATAAGGTAGATGAGACACGGAAATTATCAACTAAGGAGGACAGTGATCGGAGAAACGGGAGCTCCAGCATTCCGTCTCCTGTCTAACATCCCCCCAGAGTACTTCCCTGGTCGATTGGTGTCTGCAATCTCCTCATATATACAGTATATATGTATATGTATATACATGTGTTGTGTGTGTGTGTGTGTGTGTGTGTGTGTGTGTGTGTGTGTGTGCGTGCGCGCGCGCGTGTGCGATTGAGTTGTCATTTAAAAAAAACAGCAAAGAACACTACTGAGACAATGAGGCGACTGATTCTTTAATGGATAAAAAACATAAGGTGATAAATAGATCGATAACGGAGGGACTCTGTGTGAAGAGACTCATCAATTCACCCAAAGATTAAAAAAGAAAAAAAAGAGAAAATGAAAACGTTTCTTGGATTGTTTTTGTTCTTTAATCTTTTCTAAACATTTTTTCTGCGATAAAAAGGGGATAAAAATGGGAAATTAAGATGAAATAAAGTGTAGGAAAACAGACACACTCATATCAATCTAATATGCTGGTACTTATTAATATTCATACACCTGATACGATGTGCCTGTAATAGACATGGTGCTTCAAAAAATGTTACCACTTACATGGGCCTAATATGTCATTGTTTACCATTTATAGTTTGTGGTTTTTTTTTGTTTATGTAAGTATTTGGGCGTTTATTTGTTTGTGTTTTGATTATAATATCGTTTTTTTAGGGATTGTGTGAGTGATTAGTGAGTGAACCCCATTCAATGGAAATGGCTACAAGGTTTACATTAGAGCAACGCAGAACTCTGCGCCCTTTTCGGTTCGATAGCACTAAGATTAGATTAGGTTAAATTAGGTTTGGTTAATTAGTTTATTAGATATGTGAATTTTAAAAAGTCCGTACCTCGTTTATGCAGAGATGCGCGCGCGCGTGTGGGTATGTGCGTGCGTATGTGTGTGGTTGATTTCTTTTCTAATTTATGAAGTTTTCTCGAGGGAACGCTGTACTTCCGAGGTTTCCTAATTTTTGCGAGGTATTTACCTATTACTTCGCAATTCTTACTCATACGAGATAAAGGGAGTGAGATATTTTGTGATTTTTAAAATTAAAATATCTCAAAACTATTAATCGTACTCAGGTGAAATTAAGTTAGGTGAAATGAGATTAGTGTCAGCTATATTAGGTTAGGTTAGGGTAAAGTAGGTTAAGTTTAAATAAGTTATTTAGATGATATTAAATGTCGCCATTTACAACTGAGGATCTGAAAATGTCGTGGTTCCTTAGCGTAACCAAACGAACGTGTCGAGAAATTTAACCACTGAAATCAATTTTCGCAGCTCTGGACCAACTATGGTTCGATAGTGGTATGTGCAGCCCCGTGGGAAAATAAATTTATACATAAAATATACCCTACATAGCCTAACAATATTTTGGTTGTAGTTCCACGCGATCCATACTAATTCCCCGATGTACAGGGTGTTCAAAAATTCCCGTCACCCCCTACAAAATGTACATATTGTAATACCAATTTTATTTTTGTGATTAATTGAATTTATGTGTGATTCATTGACATTTTATTTTCTTTTCCAGGTATTAGAGTTGTGTGAACAATGGCAGACCAGTCCACTTACATTCTGAAGTAAAGGATAGTGATGAGCACATGGGCTCATGAAAGGTCACATACTGACAAAACGATGCATGATATCCAGAATGATTTCAACACAAGAGTCAATAAGGCTGCACCACCAAACAAGACGGTATTACGCTGGGATAAAAAGCTGTTTGAAACTGGCTCCATCAAAGACAGACCACGGTCAGGAAGACCAACAACACGAGTAGAACAATGTGAAGGTGTGATTGCATTGGTGGCTCGTTCAGCGAAAAAAATCACTTCGGAAACGATCACAAGAACTCGCAGTCCCCATGTCCACAATAAGAGATCACATGACAAAAGATCTCGGCATGAAACCATACCACCTGAAAATATGAAAATACGAAAATGATGGTGTGCACACACGGATATTCTTGATTAGTAACTGTAGTTAGTAACTGTATTTACTGTAATTAAAGTAATTGTTGCTAGTGACTTGTTTCTTAAATTACACCTACCACATATAAATACAATTAATCACAAAAATAAAGTTGGTATTACAATATGTACATTTTGTAGGGAGTGACGGGACTTTTCGAACACCCTGTAGATAGGAACTGGTACGGAACGTAAGACAGAACTAACACCCAAGGAGTGAACTATAATACTGAATTAACCTAATTCCGAGTGAGAGGGGATACATAATGTACTACATAATAATAATATACCTTATTTATCCCGCAATACAATCGAAATTAATATTGCCTTTAATGGAGGAAGAAGGGGCCAAGGGCGAATGCCCACAAAAACGCCACACCCAAATGCAGTATATAATCTCGCTTCCAATAAATATCAAAATTCAGCCAAATTATAACAAGTGGTTGTTTTTTCCTTAAACTAATTCAACAACAAGATAACAGAGGTTAACAACTTAACAGGAATTATAAATTATAACCGATTCACTGCTTAAAATGAAAGGTAAACCGTACGTGAAAAATATATTATCATTATCATTATCATTAAATAATAGAAGTATGTCAATCAATTCAATATTTCAGTACTGTACTACTATATAATCAAAATAAGCCCACTTCGAATACAACTTTAAAATGCAAAAGAAACCACCCTCATCTACAGGGGCTACTTAGAGAGAAACCTGACAAAAAGCGTCTTTCCCTGGACCTTTCTTCCAGAAACCTTTTATATCTGGCAGACGAAATGGTATACTCTGAAATCTCATTTTTCTTATCTTTCTTACGGAACTGCGACAATCAGTGCTTCCACTTTAGGGTAAAATACCCCTTTTAAGGGTAATCGGACCATCTTTCGGGTGAAATTTAGGGCGAACATGAATTTCACAAAATCTAGGGTAATCAAGAATATTTTAGGGTATTTTACTCATATTTTAGGGTAATCGTAGTATAAGCAGGAAGTATTAAATAAATGTTGATATATTATACATAAATTTACTGTACGAGTATAATCAAACGACATTAAGTAAAAAATATAAGCACATGTTGTTTTTGCATGTAATGTCGCAGTCTAATGCAACAGATACTGTTTATGTTGCGTGTGCGCTAACTCGTCTTTAACGCGTTTGGTACCCGTTTGAACACTCTATCGAATTCTCATACATGGATTTACAAATGTACAGATTTGTTCAGTGAGCAATCGTGTCTTGCTCAGAATCGAGACAACACAGGTCATGCATGCTTTGTTGTAACATATTTGACAGTAAATATCGATTTAATAACAGTAAGTTGTTATTGTAGGTAAAATCAAATACTTTACTATTGTTTGAAATTGAGTTTACATGTTTTCGTTTCTCCAACGCAACATTATTTGATATCTTATTATACATTCACCTCATGTATCATGTCATACTCTTGTATCATTTTCCTTTTTGATAGTAATCATAATCTGATAGCTGTATGTAACACAAAGCGTACTCGTGAAGGAACGACTTCACATATCAATATTCCATTAATAGCCAGCTTAGCATATTAACTATTACTATTCCATGTGTTTTATATGCTCAAACGCTTATTATTAGTTATATATTCGCTTAGGGACGCTTTGAGTCAAATGGTAAAAAGTAAAGTTCAATTTTTTGATCCATAACTAATAGGAAACTCCTAAGCAAGATATTTATAGTAAAAATAAAGAAAATTTGATATCTGTGACCTTGATATGGGACACTGCGCTCTACATTTGTATAAGATGCGCGATTTCTGTCAAGCGCGCCAACCGGTGGTGGTCGGTTGATGGGCTGAATATAACCCACCAAAAGGATTTGTTAGGCTAAAATTTGTACGTTGACAATGAATATCTCTGTAAATGTTGTATGGATTGAAAAACGTATTACACGAGACGAAAGCAAGATTTCGCTTGATTTTTTGCCATAAATAACTCAAAACTCGGTTTTTGACGAAACGTGTCCCTTTATTAAGGCGTTATTGGCTAAAACCTCTTAAAATATCCATAATGACACGTTTTGTAACATTTATAGTCATGATATAATTTTTAGGGTAATATGATCATTTTTAGGGTAATATGATCATTTTTAGGGCAATTCTGAAATAAATTTAGGGCGAAATGATATTCGCTCGTGGAAGCCTTGGCGAAAATCTTTAGGATACACGTACAGTAGAGCCCATCGTGACACGAATGTGCGTATCACGACATTAGCAGTGTCGCGGTGGTTTATCTTCATAAATACTATATTTTATCATAAAAAGGAGATAAAATTAGTTTATGGTAGGTTAGGTTACGCTAGATTAGGTAATGTTTGGTTAAATTTATTAGGTTTATTAGATTGGATAAATGTCGCGATGCGGAATTGAATGTGAAAATATCGCGGTTTTGCCGGAAAGCTAAACAAAGAGAGAGAGAGAGAGAGAGAGAGAGAGAGAGAGTGTGTGTGTGTGTGTGTGTGTGTACTCATACATATTTTATCTAGATAGTTGCACGTATAATTTTAATTATTGAAGATGTTAATATTTAATCTTTTACGAAATGGCATTTAAATAAAATTAATGTAGAAACAAAATACAAATATCAAACGATTATTTTCTTTAGAAGGAAAATTAATGTTTTGAAATATTCAAACTCTCCCCATTTAAATTCATTTCTTCTTGACATTAAAACTTTTAACCTAAATTAATGTATACGATCGCCGTAAACAGTTGGTTTTATAAATACTGTATAACCCTAACTGTATAACTAAACTGGAAACAAACTATAACAAAGCACTTTAACTGCATAATGGAAAAACTAAGGCCGGTTGCACGCAGGATCGTCTTGCGATTCACGACTACTGACGACTAGGGTCGTGATGATTAGAGTCACGTGTAATTTACATTGACAGAATGGGAGACCCGCACACTGCAGCGACCGCGACGCGAATCGTCACGACCCAAGTCGTCAGTCGTAAGTCGCAAGACGATCCTGTATGCGGCCGGCCTACCTGTATAATAGAAAACCTAAGCTTGTAAATTAATATTAAGGGAACCTCTTTCTGTGTGTAGTATGTAATTCTTTGAAAAGAAAATATGACGAATTTAGCGTTTACAAAACAAAGGGATCTTGCATGGAGGAAATACGATCGTGAGCCCCGTTCCTTTGTGAGACTGAAGAAGCGAGACAATAGCCAAATCCAGGAAGCAAATTCTATTAATCCTCACATTGATATGAAATGAAGCGACTTTTTTTTTTTAAACTTTTGGTTCTTAATCTCAAATTAGAATGTATTTGTTTTATGGACGCAATGTGAGCTGTACGAAGTATATATATATATATATATATATATATCAGAGGCGACGGCGGGGGTCAGGCAGGTCAGGCTCAGCCTGACCTAACTTTAAAAGAAAAATAAATTTAATTTCTTGGTCATCATGTAAAATTTAAATTTGTGTATTTCAAAGATCTATTTATTATGGTCACTTTATTAGAGCAATATAAATTTTAGAATGCCGCATTTTTTCCTTCTCTCCATGCGCCGCTTCTTTGGGCAAAGTCAGACTTGTTTTATGACGCCTGAGCGACCGAGCGCATTAAGCCACAAAGCCAGGTCAGGCATCATTTCCGATGCCTTGCATCACACTTATGAAAAAATGAAACTTTTACGAAAATTAATGTAATTTAAAATCAACATTAGTATGGCATCTGTCAAAACAATCAGATAAGTATATAATTTTGTCAATCTATTTTTTCAAAGAAGAGAAAAGCGAGTTTTTCAGTTTACAAGTCAGGCATATTTCTAAGTCCCTCCTCATTGTCAGTTACCTCAGGGACCGTGTCGTATTCATTTCAATGCATTTGAATTTTTTTTCTTTTGTGCTTTTTATGTGTGTGTGGTTTTTTTTCTTTTTTTACTCGGCCTTAGATACCCATTTACATTGAAGTACATTTATAAAGATCCTGATTTTACTGCCTGCAAAAATGTCAAAGAACTGCTAAAATTATGCATTGACTTAGATTTAGAAAAAGCTTTTAGCGAATCTGCAAAACTGTTTAGATTGATTTTAACTATACCGGTGAGCAGTGCATCCAGAAAGAGAAGTTTTTCAACATTAAATCGAATTAAGACGTATCTAAGGAACAGAACTGGTCAGGAAAGACTAGTATGTTTAGCAAGAATTGCAATAGAGAAAGAAATTGTGGTTTCCCTGGAGAGGCAAAAGATTCTACATGACAAGGACATCGAAGAATTTGCATTGAAACCGAGGAGGTTGGAGTTTATGTATAAATGACTCATGGTAGATTAAATATGATGAAGACATTCTCTAAGGACATAATAAAATACAAGTAAGTTATTAATTATTAAACAATTTATTGATTTAGTAGGCTTTAAGTCATTTTTGAAAACAAAAGCAAAATTATTTAAAAACAAAATTTACACATTCATTAATATGAATTCTATTGAAGTTATATCAAGCCCATAATGCTTGTGCCTGACCTATGTGAAAAGTCTGGCGTCGCCCCTGATATATATATATATATATATATATATTAGGTGATTCAAAAAAATCAGTTTTTTTTTTAATTGTTCAACCTGTATTTTTGTTCCATATGACAAAAAAGTAGTGTATGCCAAATTTGGTGAATTTTAAATAAAATTTACTATGTGCTACCAGGCGTCAAAGTTTCCCTCTTTTTCAATTTGTTTGTTTTTACAACTTATGATTTTATGTTTAATTGTTTATATTTCAGAATTTTTAATTAATGGTTTATATACTAGCTTGCTTTTAATTGTTGCTTGGAACTCGTAATTTTGATACCAATTAATCGATTATGGAAGCTAGGCCTAACTCACCATCACCCAGTTGCTCATTTGGGAGAAGTTCTACAAGAAAAGAAACTGAAGTATGGCTAATTGGGCAGCCCTCTGCAGTACTAAAAACATCCGTATTACCATCAGAGAAGGAAATGATGGCCCTCTTCATGCACTACAGAAATATTAAAAGCAAGACATTAGAGAATCATGCTGCTCTACTGCAGATGATGTGCTAGCAGTTTGGAAAAAAGCAGGCATACCAGCAAAACAAAGAATACATGCAGTAGATAAAATTCAAGGAATACTGAAGGAATGACAGCTGCTTAAGAAAAACAAAGCAAACAAATTGAAAAGATCACAAAATTTAAATAATAAAGAAGAAAAATGGAAAGATAAACTGGAAAACTTATTTGACATTGCTCATGGGAATGCTATGCAGCTTATAAAAATAGAAGATGATAAGAAATTCTTGAAAATGCAACGTGAGAAAGGACGTCATGGAAAAATGGGTACCATTGATAAGGCTGTTGCTAAAAAAGAGCAAAGAGCAGCAGAAAAGCAACAACGTTATGAAAAGAGGAAAGCAGAAGAAGAGATCAAAAGAAAGAAGAATGAAGAGGCTGTCATACTCACCAGTACATCATCAGAATCAGAATCAGAGGAGAGTAAAAGTGATGAATCTGGTTTCTGTGCTGCACAACCTTCAACATGGAAAAGTAAGGTTGGCAAACGTAGAAAATTGTTTGATGATAAATTATTAGGAAGTCTTGATGTTGCAAAATTGAGTGACAGAAATGCGTCTCTAGTTTTAATGCAAACAATCAGACATCGCTTGAATGGGACATCTGCGAACAAATAAAATGCATGTGTTTCAATACAACGACAGCCAATACTGGTCCTAGAAATGGTGCAGCTATTCTTCTAGAACAAAAATTCGACAACGATTTATTGTGGCTGGCATGTCGACACCATATATTTGAAATTATGCTGGAAGCTGTTGTTTCAAAGTCTTTATCACCATCTTCTGGCCCAGATATAGTCCTTTTTAAGAAGTTCAGAGAAAAATGGTCAAGCATTAATAAGGAGGACTACGAAACAGCATTATCAGATCCAGATATCTATGAAAATATTCATGACATCAAAGATGACAATTATATTTGCAGCAAATCAACTAGATACATTCCAACCAAGAGACGATTACCTAGAACTATTGCAGTTAACAATTATTTTTTTGGGAGGTGAACCAAAAGGTGGAATCAAATTTAAACATCCAGCGGGACTTCATCGGGCTAGGTGGATGGCCAAAATTACATATTCATTAAAAATTTTATGTTCAAATCTCAGTTCAAAATTTCAGTAAAAGACAAAAAAGGACTAAAAGACATCTGTCTATTTGCTACTCGGTTACATGTAAAGGCATGGTTTACAGCTCCTGTGCCATCTTGCGCTCCTCGTCTTGATCTGGAATTATTACAGAATCTTGTAGTCTACAAACAAATAAATGACACAATTGCATTTGTTGCTATTAAAAAACTGTTAGGTCACCTCTGGTACCTATCAGAAGAACTGGTAGCCTTGGGCACTTGACACATTCAGGACGTCAAAGTGAACAAACAAGTTCCTATGAATATAAATTCACAATCGCTTCGTTTCTGAAATACATTGCTTTTTTGACGAAGACGATCCAATTAAAATGAAAGTCATTAAACTTTATCAAAGTCGTAGTTGTTTGGCTTTTTAGATAGCTATTTTTCTTTTGTTTTGATAGTATTTTGTTAGTTGTCATTCTAGAACCCAAAATTATTTCCTTCATTTCAGGCGTCACTCTCGTGTAATGTTACAGAACGTTATAGAGTAGTATTTTTTTGAAGAACTTGCTGATATGCATCTCGTGTTAGGAGAAATGCTAGGCAACGCAACTGCTGCCCAACGTCGGAAATGCTGAAAGGTATCCTAATAGGGGATTACCATCGAAGCTTACATTTCTTTCAATTGACCGTCGACTACGTGAGCATTAGGGTGGATCGATTTTACATTTTTTTCGATTTCCATATTCTAATAGAGACAAATACTTGCGCATGCATGAGAAAATAGCCTCTGCAAAATCTTAGCTTAATAGGTAATCATCTTCTGCCCCCGGCAGAGCGATGAAAATCATATTTTAGTAGTCAAAAACGTATTTTTCTTATAATTTTAAAAATATTTCAATATGCATCAAAATTATTCCTAATAACTATAAAGTCGATGAAAAAGACCTCATATGATCGTTTTTCCAAGTGCGTTGTCCTACGTTAATATCTTTTGCCCCCGGCAACAACGTCAAATGTTGAAAAAATAGGTAATTTATATTATTATATATACATATTTTCAGATCGGCTCTTTGTCTTAAATAATGCATTTATATATTTCCCATAGCATTTATATCGTTGCTTAGGCATGAAATAACACACACGCAAAATTTTATGACTAGAGTAATATCTTCTGTCCCCGAGAAAAGTCTAAATGTGGATTATAATTACGTTAATGCGATGTTATAAGTACATTGTCTATTTCTTCTTGTGTCATTGTTTTATCTTTACGTCCGTCAAAGAAAATGCCCTGTAATGGTAGCGTGATCTTGTCATCTTGCTGATGCTCAGAACGAACTCTTTTTCTGGCTCTTCTTATCTTATTTCGATCAATCACTGAACTGACATCATCTTCTCGTATCCAGCCAACATCCTCTAACAACGAAGAAGCAATAAATGAAGCAGCTCTGTCTGAGACGCCCGTACGATCACAAGCTTCAGCAAGTACCTGGAGTTTCATTCGTGTTTTTTCCTTCATGTCATGTTTATCTCTCGGTGTTAGTTCATACGATGACGATAGTAGTATAGCCGCAAAAGGGGAGAGTGCAAGAATGTTGCAAAGGGGGTGGGGGTTGTTGCAAAGGGGGGAGGGGGTGGGGGCTGCAACAAAAGGAAAAAAGAAAAAAATTCCCCCAAAGGGGGGATGCTGCAGGTGCAACAAGGAAAACTTGGAGGCGGCGTTATCCCCCAAGAGAAAGAACGAGGAGAGAAAGGAGGAGAGAAAGGAGGAGAGAAAGGAGGAGGAGAGGTGTTCACCTGGCAGGAGCCAAGTGCACATTAAGACTTCATCCGAGTAGGCGTTGTTTTATAGGCTCCTAATCAGCCAGTTGGCTGTAAATGGCTTGAGTTGCCAGATACCGCGATACCATTGTATACATTATTATAGACTCCTAATCAGCCAGTTGGCTGTAAATGGCTTGAGTGGCCAGATACCTCTTTTTAGCAGTATTATTGTATACATTATATATTATTATATACGCCTAATCAGCAAGTTGGCTGTAAATGGCTTGAGTTGCCAGATAGCGCCATGTATTCATTTAATCGAAGACTGAGCTGCCAGAAACCATTGTATACATTATTATAGACTCCTAATCAGCCAGTTGGCTGTAAATGGCTGAGTTACCAGATACCTCTTTTTAGCAGTATTATTGTATACATTATTATAGACTCCTAATCAGCCAGTTGGCTGGAAATGGCTTGAGTTGCCAGATAGCGCCATGTATTCTCTAATCGAAGACCGAGTTGCCAGATACCATTGTATACATTATTATAGACTGCTAATCAGCCAGTTGGCTTAGAAGGCTTAAATATTGCCAGATACCGCAATACCGTTGTATGCATTATTATATTTCTTAAAAGAAAACCGGTAGTAGGTTTAGAAGGCGTAACAATTAAGTAAAACAACATTGCATCATTCTGTTTATTATAAATATATAGAAAATAAATATACATTTCAATTGAGGAATATGCATATAACAGTACAGGAAATATATACACACAATTATGGATATATATAAAATAAAATATACATTTCAAATAAATATACACTTCAATAGAAATATGTACATAACAGTACAGGGGAAATATCACGCAAAATATATATATAAATACAAATCAATAGAAATATGCGTATAATCAGTACAGGAGAAATATCAAGCAAAATATATATAAATACATTTCACTTTTTTTTCAAAATACTAAACTCGGTCTTAATCGAGTTTACAATTACATCATTATTGCTCTGCATTACGCAGTATATGCGGCTTAATAATATTTCACCGCTTAAAGTATAGGGAAACCTGTATTCGATATGAAGGGCTTTCATATCGTTCAGTACTATTTTTGTTCCCACTTTACAACCGGTTGGTAAGTCATCTTTAAACACGTCTAGAATACAATCAAAAGCACGCACAAAGAGTTCATCGTTAGCTACATTATTAAATACAAGTTTATAAACACGCTTTTCCAATCGAGAGTTTATTTCTACCGACTCGAGCTTTTCAATCGTGAACTCACTCAACATAGCGGCAATTGATATAATCTTCTAAATCATTACGACAACTGCGCGTTATATAAAGAAATAGTTCTTCAGGGTGAACGGTGTAGGTGAGCTCAGCCTTGTACCGATCAATTGCTTTGTACCAAAGTTCATGGTATTTCAAAGAGTCTAAACTTTTTAAATAAACATCCAGCTCTAGACCATTCTCACCAGCCCTACACTCGGTAAACCCATCGAGCAGAGCGGTGTAGGCGTATTCAAGTACTGTATCAAAATAAAGCATGTCCGTAACACGCGCGTCTAATATAGGTTTCAGCTTACGGAATCCGACGATTTCAAACATTCTGTCGAGGATGAAACGGTTTCGCGTAGGAATAAGAGCGTTATTATCAGAAGCATTCTTCCACATCAGCCGTATATCAATGCACGGCCGATCGTTATTTATACACAACGTACATACAACGGCGTATGAGGGTGCGTCACTAATCTGCTCTCTTCTTGTACCTACGTTAACAGGTATTTTATAACGATCTTCACTCCACTTCTCAACTATCACGAAGATTCTATTCATCTCCTCGATACTTAAATAAGCCCGTTTGTTTGTCGGTCTACATTCCGTTTCCAGTACATAGCTAATGGTACCGGAATTACGCCTGAACACGACGCGCAACGATTTCGTCACGGACACATCGTACGAGGCGTTGAGAATGCTGCTCAAAGGAAGTTCCATCGTATTCGAGGAGCGCACGTCCACTCGGCTCAAGCTCTGAGATAACTATGAGCCGTGTGAGGCACGCAGGTAGGCAGGAATGGTTCGACGGGCGGCTGACTCGATGATACGTGAATGGGCTTGTTCGTATGACCGCGAGTCGAATTGTTGTACATATTTCGGTACAAGAATATCACTACCAGCCTACGCACCAGAGAGTTTGGGTAAGAACTAGGAACATTTTATGTTTTACTAAACATCTCCACACTCCGGCGCACTATTTGAGAGGAACATATGTTCATATTTTTCCTTTCTGCCCATCAAACGATACTCGTCTCTAAACTCTGTTAAAAATTCACGCAGGGCACTAGCCACAACCTCACTACGAACCTCATCATGATATACGTTAATATAGTGATAAAAATACTTAAGATTGTCCATGATCACGAGATTCACATTTTCAGTCGTAGGGTATGAGTAATCGACATGGTGTAGCATGACGTAATACCGCTTGTCACACCACCCATCAGCAAGACTCATTATCCATACCTGCTGCTTCTCTTCTGCACGCGTTGTTTCTTTTACTTCACGGTGTATGTGAGACTTTATAAAGTTTAGCTCTGCAGTATACTTCAGCACATCGTCTGTGCAACGAAAGCCTTCAACGGTCTCACCAGAACATCCGTAGAGTATTTGTACATCTTGGAACTTCGCACAATCCAATGTGTTTTTAAAAGAGGCACAGGAGGGAGGAATAGGAAGTTTTTCGGTATCCACCACATCCTGGCACTTTACTGAATACCATTTCGTAAACGTTGTGCAAGCAATATTAAAGGTAGCCATTTGAATACACGTCTGATCTGAATACACGTCTGATCTCTCGGACTTACTGCGGTCGACTGACCACGCAGGGACTCCCAGAGAGTAGCATGACTCACGGTCTTACAGTGGGCGGAGCTTAGAACTTTCACCTGCACACACACACACACACACACACACACACACAAAGGAGAAAGTGAAACGCTATTTGAAACATGATTTATTTAACAAACGAGATATTCAAGTTATATATATTTACAAATACGATTTAATAAACGAGATATTCAAGTTATATATATATATATATATATTTACAAATAGATACGATTATATACAAGACGTGTGAGTTAGAAGCATCATTGGTATCCAAAGGGTACGGTATCATAGGTACCAGGTAACTGGTAACGTCTCCTATAGGTGTTACAGCACACCATCGTACCCATAAGTTCCTTCACGCCCCCCAGCTTCTGCGCCCGAAAATTGTGGGTGCCTACAATTAGTTGGGGAGGTTGTTCATCATCGTCCAAACATACTAGATCCTTCAACGACTCAAAGTTAACAACCTCCCGATTCGCATGGTTGAGCGTAATACCCTTTGCCTTCACGATATATTTCATTTCCTCCCCCACCCTGACCCGTACCCCATAAGTCTTAGGTCCTGTTGAGGCAAGAGAGTCGGCGTATGCGTTGTCCCCATACTCATCCTTGATCTCATCAGTGAGCTCGCCGAGGAACTCCCCAATAGTGGGCATGTATTCACCCTCCCTCTCTGTGAATATCACGCTATCTGTATCGGCATACAATACTCTCCGCCCAAGAGAATGCAATAGACCCCAAAGTTTTATACGGGCGTAGGCTGTTGTGAAGCTGGCCACAGGTATGTTTGTAACCCTTGAGGTATCTGTGGCAAATTCAGTGTTGTTGTACTTTATTACGTAAGTATTACCTACATTTACGATCTCCATGACCTCTTTATCGGGGGCATTGGCATAATCCCAGACATCGCTATAACTTTGTGCCAAATGAATGCTCCCTCTGCCGGTATTCTGCGCAAATTTTCCCCATAGACTGTTTAGACACAACTTTGCACTAAAGCGCTTGCCAGGATTCTTTACAATTTGGACACGATCAAGTTGTATACCTTCGCGGTCGCGGTAACGTTGAATATAGGCAGACTTTTCATCTTCGGTATCAAATCCTCGCGGATACCCTGATGCCTCAACCTTATCCTTCAAAAAGGTGTTTATATATGGTGTGAAAAGGTTGGGTAGCTTCTGAAACCTCCACACCTCATGTATCTTCAGTATTCTATAACCATGGCGCACGGCTAGGGCCAACTCAGGACTTGTATATACGCCTCTGATCTTACGCTGGTGGGGTATATGGTTACATTCGCCGTTATCCTCTTCCGCGCACTTCACGCACAGGGGAAACATGAGCTTGTCGTCGATAACGACAGGTAAGATCGGCATCCATAAATTGCGTGGGGGGAGTACGTCTACGAAAGGAGCCCAAAGTAACGATCATTCAAATTTTTTGAAAATTCATTGATGGAGGGTAGGCTAGGTCCCACCAGTTTCTCAGGAGCGCCCACGGGGTACGGATTGCTCTTCATCACGTATGGGTATAAAGAACAGAAATCGTAGTAATGGAGCTTCACGCCCTCCGTAGGTGGGAAGTATAGCCTGAAAGGATTTGTACGTCCTCCAAACAAGCTATCACCACATTTGAGAGGATCCAGCACCATTGAACGCTTGATCGTTTTTATTTCCTCACGGTACACCTCGTCTTTCTCCATCCGTGCATCATATTCATGCTCCCACAAGACTTTGTGAGTGAACTGTGGTCCTATAAGTTGATCGCGGGTGCGGGTCGATGCAAGACAGTCGGCAGGAGACCTACCGTGGATATCTCCGGTGATTTCGCACTCAGGACGGGGGCATCCATGCCACCAGCAACCGTTAAAGGAGTACACAGTCTTCACACCAGTGACACGGTTTTCACTTAACCCATCAACCCAAAAAACACGTCCATTAATCTTAATGGGTACTTCACCCCTGTTGCGGGCGTGCTTTATGTATAAACATGTCTGTTGCTGTAGGTGTATGAGCCAGTAAATAGCCTTCTGCCCGTAACTGCGGGGATTGTTTCGGTGAATAATGGCTAAGGTGTCTTTCGGCATGAAGTTATTCTTGAACACCGTAAAACATAATGATGCGATGGTGGTTGCGACTTGCAGTGGATCGCATTTGAAACGGGCTATGTACATCCTTCTAAAGGCCTGGAAACATACTCTAAGCACGCGCACATCATTCACGCAATAACGCTCACATTCATCAGCTATATTATAAGGGTTACTTTCATTAAAACTGTCGTAGTATCGATCAAAGTCTTCACGTTCATCCATACAGTCAAAATAATGTTTGGGGGGTGGTGGGCCTACGTAGTTTAAAGTCTCGCTGGTGAGGAAAGTGTAAGGGAAGTATCCTTTGGAAACTTCAGCTGCTACTCCCATCACCTTGGGTAGCTTTGCTAATTTACAAGGTGTGAATAATAAAGTATCTTTAAATTGTACATTGCCTCTTATCTGCATCTGTATTAATTTGTTGCCTCTTTTCAATGGATCACATGTAAATATCTCAGAGGATTCGTGTTCAAGCAACTCCTTATAAAGGAACTGCGTGTCAAACTTTGCCCCGTTATGGGCGAGAATATACACAGTCATTTTTTGAACTTGTCGGCTAACTTGACAATATAGGACACAAATAGTTTCACAGGACTATCGCTGACATTCGTTTTAAAAACGTTTGTCCGTTTACCACATTTGGGGCACTCGTCACATTCGATATCCATACACTCATCAAAGATAGTCTGGCTCACAAGTAAATGTGGAATTACCTCTTTGGTTTCAGCGTTCGTATATGTTTCTATATCGTAGTATACAGTTATACAAGGGTTATTTTTAGGCTTAGCATCTTTCATATAACATACATGCTTTACTCCATCCGCCTTATATTCCTCCTGGCATGTAGGACAGTGAATTACGTCACACTTGTGCTTAAACTTTCCCCAATTATCCACTGTGTGAAACATACCACATTCACAGATTCTCATTTTCCTGCACGTGCCAATTGATTTATGGAAATCAAAACAGCTATTATTGAAAAATGTGCGTCTACACACATCACAGTCTCTCTTCTCAGCTTCAACTACACGGCTTTCACATTTGGTGCTTTTACACTGCTCACATACCATGTGACATTCTTTACAATGTCTCACTATATCATCCGCAAACTCGAGGCACCCTTACACAAATCATGATGTCTCCCATATTTTCGACTTTTGTCATAACTCGCGTAAAGCCACCTTATATTACGGATGGGGAGATACGTTGTCCCTGACAATCCTAAAATAAGTAGGGGCCTTGTACGATCTCACACAGCTTTTAAAAACATACACAGTCCTACGACGATCATCCAACCCAAACACAACTATGCGGACATTCATTTCCTGTTCTACCCTTCTCAGCTCTTCAGGACCCATATTACAGTCAAATTCAAGTTCACAGTCTACAGCTAGTTTACGGGCACGCTCCACGACTGTAGGCAACCAAATTTTTTGAGTTCGTGTATTTTGTACAGTAAACATACGTGCTAAGAGTACTGCTATAAAGCCGCAACCACGATCGACGTTTATATGCCGTCTAAAAATAGCTTGAGAATTGAGGTTAAGAGTAAACGGTATGGCACTATGACCCGCAACACGGTATACATGGTCAATATTTACCGTGAAGTTGTCCATATTGAAGGCTATACTACTTTGGGCGGCTTGCATTATACGTCCTAATATATATATTCTACATCTTCAGCCGCCAAACGTCTAAATGGCACTATCACCCAATAATCGTCTACATCACCGTCATCTGACCCGAATCCAAAGGACAGACTCGTCCTGACTTCACGCTCGTCGCGATTCTGAAGAGCAAACTCTATAATACGCTCTACAACCCGGCGTAGTCCGCCTCAATACCATTGCTATACATGACTCTAGGGTCGACCCTGACTCTATACCGATTTCTAGTCAAGGCTGGGGTGGGGGCTGCGGAGCGCACCAATTCGAGCGTTATATCTTCCTCAACAGAACGGGGGGCGGCGGATGAATTAGGGGGTATATTAGCGGAAGGTGCTGCTGATGGGGGGCCTGTTTGCGTAGGAGGTTGATGGTTGGGGCTCTATTATTGTAGACTTAACAGAACGGGGGGCGGCGGATGAATAAGGGGATATATTAGGTGCTGCTGGGGGGGTTGTTGCGTAAGAGGTTGAGGGTTGGGGATCTATTACCGCTGCAACAGGCGCGTATTTCGGTCGCTTTATACCTGACGTGGGTATCTCATACCTCCGCTTTGGACGTGTTACCGGTATCGCTGGTGAGGGTTCAGGGGAGGAGATCAAACTACACTGTCGTCGAGGTCATCCGTAATGATGGGCTGCTCTACCTCATCGTCATTCACGGTTCTGTGGGAGAAGAAATATAAGGATCAGCACTCAAAATTTGTAATATTTTTGTAAATGACTCACTTAGGAGTGTGACGTGTTAGAAATGGACTCTGTGAAAAATTCAGATTCACGAGCCCATCCACATGTATTATATCTGGACCTACAGGATGTGGTAAAACTGTGTTTATGCTTAAAATCATTAAAGAAAAGGGGGAGATGTTCTCGAAATTTGTGCATAAAGTTATATGGTGCTATTCGACGTATCAATCAGTGTTCAACGAGTACCAAGATGATATTTGTTCCACAAAGGCGTATATGACGTTAATTCGTTAAAGGGAAATGAAACATACAATCATTGTAATTGACGATCTCATGTTGGAGATGGATAAAACGTTTGCCGAGACATTTACAGTACTCTCCCACCATCTTAACATAAGCGTGTTCTTCATCAATCAGAATCATTTTTCAAAAATAGATACATGCGCGATGTGTCGTTAAATACGCAATATCTAGTCTTATTCGCGCAACGTAGAGATGTATCACAAATTGGGGTATTAGCCAATCAAATGTTCCCGAATCAGCGTAAGGAGTTTTGGAAGTTTATAAAGAAGCTACAAGCACGCGTTACGGATATTTGCTTTGCGACCTTCATCCGCGAAACACGTTTAGAGTGCTTGCTGCGAACGAATATATTTCCAAACGAGCCTGAAACGGTGTATATTCCAGAATGACAAAGAGACTAAAGAAATACCGTGAATTAATAAAAATCTATCATCGACTGCCCCGGGCAATGCAGCAGATGTTTATTAAAAAATATCGATGCCGACTTTTAAAATGCATCTGTGAAATCTGTCTTTAACGTTATAAATTGCAATGTATCAATGAAAACCCATCAGAAGGCTCGCTACGCCGCTACAAGAACATAATACGTGCACTCGCTCGTAAAAGCCAAACTTAGCGAAGAAAAAACGAATTATTGTACAAAACAGGAGGGTCATTTCTCCCCATCTTATTTTCAGTTTTGGGGTCCTTTATGACTAGATTAAATATAATGAAGAAAGTGGTAGTGATTCCCCACGAGGTGTACGCCTCACTGCAAAGGAATCCAGACACGTATCTAGATCCCCGTAAAGCAGACTTAAAACAATGGAAAGCGAATTGTTAGCCCTATTAAACAGTGAAAAAAACACCTGATGAGAAAAGAATCTTATACCAAGAAGCTCTGCAGAAATTTCTTCACGATACGAAAATTATAAGAGCCCTACAGAGTTCCTGTGGTTATTAGGCACAGCACGGGGGACGATGGCGACATAGGATCTGTGCCCGACGACACAGCTGACCAACCAAAAAGATTAGCCACACAACATATCGAACATGTATTAAAAAATACCCTCCCACTTACATTGAGGAGTAAAGGCTTAAGTCTTTATAATCTATTGAATGAGGATCCCGCCATACAATGGACCGATACAGGGGAGATCATTGTGGAAGAATCAAAGGTACAGGGATCGAATATCGTAGACATTGTCCATGATCTGGTGAGAAAGTGGGATAGGCCATCACCATCAGGATGGAAGCATATTAAAGCAAGACTACAACAAATAAATGTCCCTAAACGTTGATAGGAAATCTGAACAGGTTAAAAGACTTGGAACATGCAACGCCTGTGACACAATTGAAGGCGCCGTCACCCCCGGCGGTAACACCTTTGAAGAGGAGCAAGAAGAGGTTAAACCAACCCTACCCACGTGCCTCTAAAATACGCAAATGGCTAACGTATTAACTAAACGCTATTATGACATTTCTACCCCATCCTCTTACGGCGGCGTAGATAGACTGTACAGAAGTGTTTACGGAGTAGGAAAAAAAGATGTTGAAAGATTTTTGAGGGAGCAGGACGCTTATACGCTTCATAAGCCTGTGAGAAAAAGGTTTAAAACAGCCAAGACAACGGCTTCCTCGATTGATTCTATTTGGCAAGCAGATTTAACAGACATGCAAAGATATTCTGTGTATAACGATGGTTACCGCTACATTCTATTCATAATAGACGTATTCTCTAGATATCTGTGCTAGTTCCTCTGAAAAATAAATCACCTGAAACAGTTGCTAAAGCCACCAAAACGCTAATGTTAAAAGAAAACAGGGTTCCTGGCTATTTTTGTACGGATATGGGGAAGGAATTTATAGGCCGTGCTTTTCAGAACATGTTGACAGAGTTTAATATCAGCTATTACACAACCAATTCTATACATAAGGCTTCTTTAGCTGAAAGAGTTCAGCGCACCATAAAGGAACGCATGCACGTTATTTTACACATAAAAACACATACAGATTTCTAGACATTCTGGAATCATTGGCATCATCCTACAACCGCTCACACCATCGCACGATTGGGGCAACACCTAACGAATTTTTAGAAAGAGGTACGCTCCCGAGAAGAGATGGATCACCACCACCACCACCACACTCTACGCGCTTCAAAATCAATGATTATGTAAGGCTGTCGCGTTCGGGGAATAAATTCGCAAAGGGTTTTGAGCAAGGATGGACACGCGAGATTTTTAAAGTTAGGGCTGTGAGACCTAAAGGTGAGATGATGTATTACATTGAAGATTTGAATGGGGAAGAAATCTCAGGAGGCTTTTACCGCGAGGAATTGCAGAAAGTTGCGTTTAATTTAGAAAAAAATGTGTTTAAAATTGAGAACATTTTAGGAAGCAAAGGTTCAGGAAGGAGAAAAATGTACCTGGTGAAATGGCTAGGGTACCCAGAAAGGTTCAACACCTATATAAAAGCTGATGCAATAATGAAGCTTAAATAGTATGCAACATGGCTCCTAACCATTTCTACGTCACACTCCCGTCCTCCTCGTCCCTGTCTGTACACCCT
The DNA here is from genome assembly GCA_023014485.1 of Bathynomus jamesi. Lineage (NCBI taxonomy): Eukaryota > Metazoa > Arthropoda > Malacostraca > Isopoda > Cirolanidae > Bathynomus > Bathynomus jamesi. The sequence goes on from JAJOZX010000186.1 coordinate 547,661, forward strand.
AACAACACACTAGCCAACTTTGTAACAGAACTCCATGGGCACATTGAATTGGGTCGTGATTCGTATGAGGTGGGGATATGCGAAATTCAGCTGGACACCGTCTTTTTAAATATTGAACATAAAGAAACCGTTTTTACGATTCTTAGAGACATTGACGAGTGTGAAAAGGCTGGGGTAGCTATGGATGAAACTATGCGCATCGCTCGGACTAAGATTGCACGGTATTACAGTACAGAAGTAAGACTAGGGCCGGGTCAATATGGTTCGGCCGAGGATGTTGTGAGAGGCTTAAACGTAAGTTTAAGAAACTCAAACCTTACGAATGATTTAGTATACGAAGTTGTAAACAGCCCTGCACATACACTAATCCTAAAATCAAAGACTAACAGACGTATTAAAGACCATAGAAAGTTCCAAATTCTAGCCAATGGCCGCTATAGCGCAGCCTTCCAAAGAGACACATTTCACGAGACACAGCATGACTTGTCCAGATTAATGTATCAATTGAAGATGGAGAAATTGCTGAAAGGTCCCCAGACATGTGCTATATTTACAGTAATATAGTGGAGCACCAGTTTGTTGGGGATACCCAGGCACGCCTGCTGCGCATTGCTCACATCCCCAACCATAGAGGAAGGAGTTTGAGTATTACATATGACAGACCCCATTATGTGAATGTCGCAACTAATTTAATAACCAATATCACAATATATATAAGAACGATTGAGGGCGAAAACTTCCCATTCGGTAACGGGAGCTTAACAGTGAAGCTACACTTTCGACGCACTGAGTTATAATGGATAGAAAGCCTTTCACCGTCTATCGAGGGATGCGATACCAGCGCGGTAGTGGACTTGGATCCATTTTTTCATCCATACTACGTACGGCTGTTCCTTTGCTGAAGAGGGGTGCCAGATACCTTGGAAGGAAAGCGCTACAATCAGGCCTTAACACTGCAGAAGACATATTGGCCGGGGCTAAACCTAAAGAAGCTCTAAAAAAAACATTTAAAGCGTACACGGGACGAAATCATCAAAGATGCAAAGAGAAAAATGCGTGGTGGCGGGAAGAAGAAGACGACTCCCCGGAAGAAGAAGGGGTCACGTGGTATTAAACGTAAAAGGCTATCAAAAAAGAAATGCTGTAAGCGAATGAAACCTATGGTTGACCACTTTTTTGACTGATATAAGCTAAGGATATTGATCTCATGAATCATAGTTTGTTTACCACTTGTCGAGAGAGGAGTCACTATTTCGCCATGGCACGCTTCATCCACCCATGTAGTTCACAATGCTGTAAATCGGAGCTGTCCCTTTTTGAGCTCCCGCCAACCCAAGTTTCTATTGAGCACAGTGACTTTATTACAATTAACCCTTTAAACACAATTAGTTCCCCGAGTGCACCTATAGAATTCGTGATACCCAGCTCAGGTCCTTACTTTTTTGATCCAAGCTGTGTGCACATGTACGCTAAGCTACGTATAGCCCATTCTGATGGAACGGTCTGCGATGAGAAATATGCTGTATACCCTGAAACAAACTTTCTGCACGCCATATTCAACCAGTGTGACGTATATTTAAATCAGACCAACATATCGGCAGGCACGGGGTACTATCATCTACAGCCTATTTGGAAAATGTCCTCAACTTTTCCAAAGAAGCGAAGGCTACCTTTTTAAGTGCGGAGGGATATTATCAAACTAAAGATGAAAATAGTATAAAGGACAAATTTAAAAATTCTAAAAAGAAAATATACGAGTGTTTTGGACGGTTGCACACAGATTTCACTTTCCAGGAGAAGTTGCTTGTGAACGGGGTGGATATGAAAATAAAGCTCACCCGCACGAGTCCTGAGATCTGCTTAAATCTGGATGCGAATCAAGAAGAGGGTGCAAAGCCCGTTGTGGTTCACATTATGGACACATACCTCCGCGTACGGCGAGTGAAATTAAGTTCACCAAAACAACTAGAAATTGAGAAAATTTACTAAACGCTACAGTGAAATATCCTATTAACAGAGTGCAGATCAAACTATATACGGTTCCTGCAGGGTTGGCATCGAAGCAGATAGAAAACATTGCCCTGGGAAATCTTCCTAGAAGGATATTAATCGGCATGCAGGACCACGCTTCGGTGAATGGAAAATATAAAAAGAGTGCCTTTAAATTCGAGAATTTCGGACTTAAAAATATAACTCTATACGTTAATGGCACTGCTTTGGGTGGAACAATGGGTACGGACTATTCATCAGACGCTGTGTTACCTCTTTGTGCCAGAGCCTATAGTAATCTGACCCATATTGCAGGTGATTGTGATGAGCTTGGTAATGGGGTAACGCAGGAAGAATTCATTGATCAATTTAAACTTTACCCGTTTGACATTACACCTGACTTATCTGCTAGCGTAAATACCCATTTAACCCCACAGCAGAGCGGAAACATCTCAGTGCGGCTGGAATTCGCCAAGCCTATAGACGCTCCTATTAATGTACTAGTATATCTCGAATCGCAAGCCCTAATAGAAGTAGATAGATTTAGGAGCGTTATCACTGACTTTTAAAATGGATGCTAATACACTTCAGAAAGTAATGGAGCGAGTCACACGTTCCAAATTTATCGGCGTGTTTGCGAAGAATGAAACATTGAGTTTGCCAAGTACGCGAGAATGCGGTAGTCTTATTGTGAACACAGACATCATCGGTAATGAAGGGATTCACTGGATCGCTGTCTATTTTAAAAATAGACAGCGCCTGTACTATTTTGATTCACTCGGTACTCAACCCTGGAGTGACCCTATTATTGTAAAATTTCTCGCTCAGTTACATATTCCCGAAGTTGTGTGGACCCCATTTCGCATGCAAGGATATTTTACTAATGTTTGCGGAATGTACTGCGTCTCATTTCTCATGCATATGTCAAATGATAAAGAATTTATAAATTTTTTAAATTTATTTGACCCGTGTCACACTCGCCGAAACGATGAAATGGTATGCAGACAGATAAAAAACCGTTTTCCAATTGTACGTACTCGTTGTATATTATAATGTTTTTGTTCGTATATTTGTAACGATATATTCTGTAGTTGTTTATTGTACTGATTTCTTTCATTTAATAAATTTATGAAAATATATTTTGTCTTCTTATCCCAAAAGATCGAAAAACACTTACATTATTTCGGTGTGACATTGTTGACTGATCAGTATATCCTCCCTATTCCGAGATTCTTCAAAAGATTGTATAACACGTGTCAAATCCTCATCGGACCTTAAAGGAATAATGCTTTTAAAACATATACAGAGTATACAGACAGATCCCCATTATGTGAAGATATCTTTGGTTCGAGGAATAACATTGAATGCCATAAAAATTTCGATTTTAGCATAATGGGGATAACCAAATAACATTGATTGACATTTTTGGCGAGTATCTATTTGACGAGATACTACAACTCTCCATATATAAAAACGAATTATAGACACTTACATTTCTATGGTAGCCCCCTGCGTCGGGTTGTAAGGAGCGTCACTGCAAATATCTTCAACGGTTTGCGTTATTGCAGTATCACGTTCTTCATACAATTCCGGGGAGACGTACAGGTCCATGGTGGAGGATGTGTGACATTGTTGACTGTTCAGTGTATCCCCCGTATTCCGAAATTCTTCAAAAGATTGTATAACACGTGTCAAATCCTCATCGGACCTTAAAGGAATAATGCTTTTAAAACATATACAGAGTATACAGACAGATCCCCATTATGTGAAGATATCTTTGGTTCGAGGAATAACATTGAATGCCATAAAATTTCGATTTTAGCATAATGGGGTAACAAAATAACATTGATTGACATTTTTGGCGAGTATCTATTTGACGAGATACTACACCCCATCCATATATAAATTCTAATTATAGACACTTACATTTCTATGGTAGTCCCTTGCGTCGGATTGTAAGGAGCGTCACTGCAAATATCTTCTACTTTTTGCGTTGTAAATAATTCATCACGGTCAACCGCATTAAAAAGGCTAATTGTCGTTAATGCTGCAGTATCACTCTCTTCATACAAGTCTGGGGAGACGTACAGGTCCATGGTGGAGGGAATGATTATTCACTGACGCGAAAATAGCTACTGTTACTCCAAACTGAAAAATATCCCCTTTTATAGGCACAATCGCCAAGCTCCGCCCCAAAAGACCAGATGTTCGTAGTGATTGGCTGCCGATGTAGCTGGGTGGAGATGACGTGTACCAATCCGCTATAACGGGACCGGACGAGTAACATATATATATTTTCACCAATAGATTTAATGCTCGTATTCTCCTTTGAAAATTATTTGGTTATTCGTATGGAACTTTTGATACTGATTCCAAATATGGTTTCAGAATTTTTCTATCACCCATAGTTTTCGAGAAAATATTTACTCAGATTTTCCCGCATCATTAGTCACTAATGTAATCGAGAGGTTATAAAGAAATATATCCTAATTATATTTTAAAAGAACATTCGGGTTCAACGTTAAACTGTGGGTCTAAGGTGGGGTGAAAACCTTTCCAATTGCGCTAGGGGACAATTATTTGGTGTTTCTTATAAAACTTTTGGCACTGAGTCAGGTTTCAGAATTTTCTAATGTTAAACTGTGGGTCTAAGGTGGGATGAAAACCTTTCCAATTGCGCTAGGGGACAATTATTTGGTGTTTCTTATAAAACTTTTGGCTCTGAGTCAGGTTTCAGAATTTTCTAATGTTAAACTGTGGGTCTAAGGTGGGGTGAAAACCTTTCCAATTGCGCTAGGGGACAATTATTTGGTGTTTCTTATAAAACTTTTGGCACTGAGTCAGGTTTCAGAATTTTCTAATGTTAAACTGTGGGTCTAAGGTGGGGTGAAAACCTTTCCAATTCAATATAACGTCGAATAATTCGAACAACTGTTTTTCGAACAATTGTGCTCGAACAATTGTGTTCGAACACAAATGGTAAACAAGCATATCCCGTTATTTGAACAAAACTCTCTCTCTCTCTCTCTCTCTCTCTCTCTCTATATATATATATATATATATATATATATATATATATATATAATTGTGGGCATATCTAAGAAATGGAGTGGAGTCGAGAGAGGTTTTGTTCAAGCTGTCTAGGAGAAAGGTCATTATGGTCATTCGAGTTGGGCAGATTCTCGGAATACCTTTCCTCTAGCGATTTGTGTTTTGGTTAATTTCAACTTTTAATTGAATTGTTTCGTAAATTTTCATATTGTTTCAATTTTTTTTCGCATGGAATGAGACTCGTGTGTTTCGTAAATTTTCATCTCGATACAACTTAGATATTATATATATATATATATATATATATATATATATATATATATATATATATATATATATATACGGGATTGGGGAATGACGATCGTCGAATTGTTTCATAAATTTTCATTTCCGTTCGTTTTTCCCCACTGATATTCGAATGTTTATAATGAAAATTGAGTCACAACGAAATCTTTTAGTTGGAGACAACTCACCATAATAATGGTAAAAAGTGGATTGAAGTGAAGGGAGACTTATCAGGGATTGGGGGGAAGGTCTCTCATTTGAGTTGCTGTTCACAACGAAATCTTTAAGTTGGAGACAACTCACCATAATAATGGTAAAAAGTGGTATCTGGCAACCGAATTGAAGCTCTTCCGAAGAACAGAATAAAATAATCATCATCATATGTTTTTACAGAAAACAGTTTTTACTTTTAAACTTAAATCATTGTGATTAAATAAGCACATATACAGAGAATAGTTTAAATAAGTTATCAATAAGAAGGAAAGAATAAAACGAAAAATTTTTTTAATATACGCTTTATTTACGTTTGTTATTATTTTTTAATTTAATATGCGTCATAACTAGTTGGGTATCCCTTATAAAAATTCATTTTCTGTCTAACGAATTATTTATTGGGTAACTTTGTTAATTCTGCTATATTACTAAAATATATTGAAAGTTGCTTTTACTTTTAATTATGCCGGTTGATAATTACTTTATAACTTGGGAGTTAAACTTTTAAAAGATGCTGTAAACTATAAAAGCATCCTGATCTTAAGTTAGGCATATCAATAATATATTTTTAAGTCATACGTAAATCTTTCTGAAACAGTGAAATCATTGTTGAAATGCTTTATTTGATGGACCTAATCGTTAAACACTATATACATCTATTGTAAAACACTATAAACATCTATATATAGATGGGCTCGATTGATTAACTATATAAATATATTATGGTTTTTTATATGCTTTGTGCACAGACAAGCGTGTGTTTCATAATTTCTCTTCATTTGAAGTGAAGGGAGACTTATCAGGGATTGGGGGGGAAGGTCTCTCATTATGAGTTGCTGTTCACAACGAAATCTTTTAGTTGGAGACAACTCACCATAATAATGGTAAAAAGTGGATTGAAGTGAAGGGATACTTATCAGGGATTGGGGGGAAGGTCTCTCATTATGAGTTGCTGCTTGTGTTACCTTATTTCTATACAATAATGTCTTGAAGTGCTATTTTCGTACGGATATGGGGAAGGAAATTATAAGCCGTGCTTTTCTGAACATTCGATAAGTTTAACTAAGTTTAACGAAGTTCAAGTTAATGTTATATTTGATTCTAATCGTTAAACACTATATACATCTATTGTAAAACCCTATATACATATATACATCTATAGTGAAACACTATATATATATATATATATATTATATTATATATATATATATATATATATTAGGGTGTTTCATAAATTAAAAGTTTGGAAAAATTTTAATCCACATGGATCCCCTTGTTCCATTTGCTGAGGAGACTGATAAACCGAAGTATTAATTCAATAGTTTAAAGTTTACGGGTCCCCAGTTTGATGCTCTGGCAGATCATAAACGGAAAAAATTAAACAAAAATCTGTCAATGAATTTTTATTCAACAAACGAGTACCATTTCACTACACATTTTCACAAAGATACAAAAAACATAACCACTTCTTGCGAATCATTTGTCCATGAAATCCTTCTTGGTTTTATTCGGGTATTTCGCCCTATGCTGCATCACAGTTTTGAGCAAATACTGCTTCTGCTCTTCGTTCTTCGTCAGAGAACAGTTGAACTCTTTGGTGAGCGCGATGGCTCTTTCGGCCCGATCGTTGACGACAGAGATTTTGTTAACAGTTGCCGCTGCTTGCTTGAAGCCCTCTACTTCAGTCCACTCGGCAACTGGCTTTTTCAAGAATTCTGTGTCCAAGTCGAATGCATGGAAGAAAGCCATCGTCTTTCCTGTCACGAACTCCGCCAGGTGTTTCGAGGCAAGATTCCTGACGTTCTTCCCTTGGGGTCGCTTGAGTTCCTTTTTCGATGCGGGCTTACCCAAACTGACGACCATCTGAGCCTTTTCTTCATCTGCCACATCTGCGTCGAAGAACGCCATGGCAATAAGAGTCACAGAGATGTACCATAGGTGTCGAGACATGGCTTCTTGCGCAGCGTTAACACACGAATATTCCGACATGGCAAAGGCTTCCGCGTCACGCAGAAATTCCAGATCAACTGCGGCAGCCTTGCTTGAGGTTGCAGCACGAGTCCAACCTCGGATGTAGACGAGGGACACGAAGAGACTACGGCTGTCAGAGCTTCCAACTCGTGACTCGACATCTTGAACTGCTTCTTCAGTAGAATTACTTTCAAGGAGTAGATGGCTATCGCCATCCATCGAGCGTGATGGTAAGCGCCAGGGGCTCTGAGAGGGAAATCCACCACTTTTGCTTCTCCCAGGAAGATGAGAACCAACTGTAGCAGTTCCTTGTAGTCATCGCGCTGATGTGACGTGCTCACCATCCCTCTCACCAGCAGGACTGACTTCTCCCTCAGTTCCCTCATAGAGTCATTGACTTGAGCAAAATCGTACGGCCGCACGTCCAACCGGTCGATGAACTTCCATTGTGCCTGAAACCTCTTGAAAACGGGTATATCGGGGCCACTTGAAGGGCCGTATGCACGCTTGAAGACGGAGCTGAGGATGACTTCATAGATGTGATGCCGACAGGGGACGTACATGAGTTCTCTGCCAAGACCTTTCTCAATCAGGACGCAGGCCCCGATATGAATCCCGGTGTTCGACGCTGTCGTGTCGAAAGACAGTCCCCGCACGCGCTCTTCCATCCTGTGTTCCTTGACCAAATCCAAGCAAACTCGCGCTATCTTCTCGCCGGTTCCGGACGTCACCTTAGGAACGCCGAGCAACTTCTCCTTGCCGTCGCCAGAGACGAGGACGGCGATCCGGTCAACGCTCTCCTTCCATTGCTCATTGTCAGGTAGGAGCTTACCGTCCCAATGCAAGACAAGAGGCTGACCAGGACAAACTTCGTCTGCTTGATAACTTTCAGCAGCCACCTTCCTGAGAGCCTTGCGTGTGCGGTACATGGTACTGGCAGAAATGGACAGTTCATCCAAGTCAAAATCTAGTGATTTAGCCGCTGCAGCGTACGACATAGCTGAATCGCGGTACGAAATATTCAGCCGATCGTAGGTAGTCGTCACATCCTGTGAGATCAGATTCCTGCGTCGCTTCTTGGTATTTCCCTTGGAGGAGGATGGAAAAACTTCCACGGTTGGGTCAACGACATCTGAGTCAGTCTCTGACGAAGTTGAAATCACTAAAGCCCCCGTATCTTCTGCAGCTCCTTGTTCCTTCCTGGCCTTCTCCTGTTGTTCCTTAATCTTGTCCAGCCTCTTCCTTTTCCTAATCTCCTTATAGTGAAGCTTCATGTCAACAGGGCCCATGCTGCAGGAATTTGGATCTTCACGCTGCATGTCGAGAAAGTGGATGTCCTCCTGATTCTTCATCATTTCCTTAGCCTGTGAATGAGCAATGTCCATGATCTCCTTCGCTATTGCCTCCTTGAACATCGCCTCCTTCACTCGGAAGGACTCTGCTTTATGTGACTTGTGCTTCACAAGCCGGTCGTATTCCTTGAGAAGGGATTCCATCTTCCTCAAGGCCGAATCTCGACGCATCATGGGGATTCTCGCTCTCTCCCAAAATATGAGAGAGGCATCCAGGCACAGGTTCAGGCATTTAGTACGTCCAAATTTTTGCTCCTTTTGGTGGTAAAAGTACTTTTTGAGTACTTGCAACTGAGTTGGAAGGCCACTTGATGTGATGTTCGCATCCGTCTGGCCAATAAGAAACACTTCTGTTTTCGCTCTGGTAGACACCTGGAAAAGAAAACAAACTAAATAATTCCACAGAAATAATTTCACATCGTAATTAATTTCATTAATTAAATAAAGAAAAGCAGTAACTGGGACTCGAACCAGTGTCATAGCCGTTTGGCGGCATCGCTCAAGTCGGCGTACACAGCACGCTATCCACTACACCATCTAGGGAGTGGATAGCGTGCTGTGTACGCCGACTTGAGCGATGCCGCCAAACGGCTATGACACTGGTTCGAGTCCCAGTTACTGCTTTTCTTTATTTATAAAACTGATACGTGTACACTACGTTCTCTTTGACAATTCATTAATTAAATAAATTTCAATACCGCAGTAAAATTACATTAATTAGTATCATAAATAATTACCAGCTTAGTTGTCCAATATGCAACAGACTAATTAATTTCATGTAATATTAATAATAAATATCACTACCACAGTAAAATGACAGAAATTAAATAATAATAAATTTCAATACCACAGTAAAATGAGATAATTAGTAGCATATATAATTACCTCCATAGTTGTCCAATAGGCTATACAACACGAACCGCTCAAGTGACGAAGAAAACCGTCTTCACTGCAGGCAGGCGAGAAATGAACTGACAAAAAGTCGTCAAAGTTGGGGACCTCTAAATGCAGCGCTATCTGGTTCAAACTTGCACAAACGTGTTTTCTTGTTCTTTAGAATACGGAGAAACGTGTGGATTAAAACTCCAAGCTCATTTGTATTTTACCCTATAGGTATGAAACACCATAATATATATATATATATGTATCATAAGCTGTTTAAAAGACTGTATATATATAAGTATAATAAACGAAATAAACTAGTTAACCATAAAATTCATTATTTTCTATTATGAAGTTTTCGAATTATGTGTGGTTAACTATGTTATTTGTCGCGAAAAGTTTAAGTTCAATGAAGTTCAAGTTAATGTTAAATTTGCTTCTAAACGTTAACTAAAATTAAATGTTATAATATGAAAAATAAATAATATATATATATATATATACCTAACATAAGATGTTTAAAAGAATGTGTATATATATATATATATATATATATATATATATATATATATATATATATATATATAATAATATATCTAGCAAGAGCAATCCGATCATTGCAAAAAAAACTGGAAAGGTATGCAATTAATAAAGATTGAGTGTGTATTTATTTAATATACAGAATTTAATTGGAATAACTACCATCATATTGTGTTACACAATGGATGATTAATATTTCTGGAATACATGGCGCTATCTGATGGTGCGATCTGGCACATCAGCACCCGATTACATGGCTTGATGTGGCAACTCAGCATCTGCATACATGGTGCGATCTGACAACTCAGCAACTGAACACATTGCGCTATCTGGCAACTGAACACATTGCGCTATCTGGCAACTCAGCCAGAATAGAGGTTTATAAAAGACCGCGAAGTTGGTGAAAGACTCATTCAAGCTCGGCTCCCAGCCGAGCAAGGACCTCTGGTCCTTCTCTTTCAGGCCCTTTGGTAAAACCCCTTAGTGGCCTCTTAGGTTAGGAAAACGAAAATAAATTGGGGGAGAACTCCTCTCTCTCTCCTTCAGGTGTCTCTCTCTCTCTCTCCTACAGGCGTCTCTCTCTCCTACAGGCGTCTCTCTCTCTCTCTCCTACAGGCGTCTCTCTCTCTCCTACAGGTGTCTCTCTCTCCTTCAGGCATCTCTCTCTCCTTCAGGTGTACCCCTCCCCCTTGGCTCAGTCAACTGGCTGATTCAGCCAACTGGCTGATTCTGGCTGATTAGGAGCCTATAAAACAACGCCTACTCGGCTGAAGTCTTAATGTGCACTTGGCTCCTGCCAGGTGAACACCTCTCCTCCTTTCTCTCCTCCTTTCTCTCTGGTCCTTTGGGGGGAATAGCTTGGGGGAGGCCCCCAAGTTGCATGCCCCTTGCAACCTAGGTTGGCAACAAAGGCCAGTACTCTTTTTTCTTTCTTTTTTCTTTTTTTTCTTTTTTCTTTTTTTTTTTTTGCAACCCCCCACCCCCATTTGCAACAACCCCCACCCCCCTTTGCAACATTACGTCATCACTTGCAACATTCTTGCACTCTCCCCTTTTGCGGCTATACTACTGACGATGATTCTATAGCTGTATCCTCGGTTTCACTAGAGGCTGACGAAGAAGGTTGTTCTTGAGAAGTTTCTTGTCGTTTACTAGTCGACGGCTCTTGATGTTCTGCTATTCCTTCTTGTTTCAATATCGCCAATCTTCTTGCAAGAGTCATCTCGTTTTTATTTGTTGTTTCAACATCCAAAGTTCCTATTGCCATTTTGCGATCACTTCTTTGGTCGAGTAAAAACTGTTGCTCTTTCAGTGGTACTCGTCGTTCACGAGGGCAGCTGCATTTTGTCAAATCAGGGCATTTACAAGCCGATATGTCAAATAAGGTGGTCTTAGTTGATTTCTTGAAGGCCTCAAGATTTTTCTGTAACGATTCGTTCTTCTTTTTCGCGTTCAGTGATTTGATGATGTTAGCCATTTTATCACGATAACTTTTCAACATTTGATTTATCCGTGCTCTCGAAACTGTTGGAATGGAAGCTAATTTCCACAAGTATTCCAGTCTCTCCGTGACCACAGCGGCGATGTCTTTGAATGGAGGTTCCTTCTTTGATGATCTCAACTCAGTTCTCACATGATGGTAGTATTGCATCACATCTTCACATGTGGGAAAACATCGCAAATTCAAATCTTTCCCAGCACCAAATATTGGACACGTAACCGATCTTCTAGTTGTAGCGGTAGCCATCCTGTAAAGATTAAAGAATAATGTATTGTTCTGTTACGCAATAAAATCGAAAAAAACAGAGTTATGAGAAAAACAAACAAGGATATGAGCAGAGAGATTGAGCACACTGAGGACTCTGAGTGAGGAGCCACACACACACACACACACACACACACACTGAGGACTCGAGGAGCCAGCTGCAAAATACACACCTGCCTTCGACGCTGTCAAAAGGCAACTGAGGGAACTGCGCAGTGCGTACTGGCGCGTTAGTGGCAGCTGCTGCTGGCAGCACTCACCAGAGAAGACCTTTAAACCCTAGCCTAGAGTCATAAAATTTTGTGTGTGTTATTTCATGCCCAAGCAACGATATAAATGCTATGGGAAATATATAAATGCATTATTTAAGACAAAGAGCCGATCTGAAAATATGTATATAAATTACCTATTTTTTCAACATTTGACGTTGTTGCCGGGGGCAAACGATATTAACGTAGAACAACGCGCTTGGAAAAACGATCATATGAGGTCTTTTTCATCGACTTTATAGTTATTAGGAATAATTTTGATGCATATTGAAATATTTTAAAAATTATAAGAAAAATACGTTTTTGACAACTAAAATATGATTTTCATCGCTCTGCCGGGGGCAGAAGATGATTACCTATTAAGCTAAGATTTTGCAGAGGCTATTATCTCATGCATGCGCAAGTTTTTGTCTCTATTAGAATATGGAAATCGAAAAAAATGTAAAATCGATCCACCCTAGTGAGCATGTCATGTTTCAACCAAGACATTTGAATGCTGGACGTCCGCGAACTCGACAAAACGTAGATGCAGAAGAACAGATTCTTCTTGCTGTCCAACAAGATCTACATACAAGTACAAGCCGAATAGCTGCAAGAGTAAATAGGTTAAATTTTAAACGACGTGTTGAACCATATACTCTGATACAGGGAAACCATTTTGAGCACTTGCTGTAATTAAACTTTGATAAACTTTAATAACTTTCATTTTAATTGGATCGTCCTCGGCAAAAAATCAATGTATCTCGGAAACGAAGCGATTGCGGAGTTCTGTTCATAGGAATGTTTTTTGTTCACTTTAACGTCATAAATATGCATACTAAGTTATGAAACATAATTTGATTATATATATATATTACATACCTTTGGTAACCTTTGATTCGCTTCCCCCCGAATTGAGCATTCTGACGAAGGTCACGCTTTTCACGCCACCTTAGACCTACAGTTTAACGTGGAATCCGAACCACGCCCCACCAGCAGTCCAGCGTCTTAACCACTAAGCCACCCAGGGTACCCATTTATCTACCAACCACTTTCTTTATTGTGTGACAGGATGAACAGCTGGGTTTTGCTGCGCGCCGGCTGCCGTCACCGGGTCTCGATCCCTGAGCCGATGGATTTGTAGTCAGCGACGCTAACCACTACACCACCGAGGCGCACATATATATATATATATATATATATATATGAAAATTATTTCACAAAAGTAACACGTGAAAAATATTTATGATGAATAAAACCACGAAGGAAAGGAAACAGAATGGTGCTCAAGCGCTTTCGTCTAATGACATCCTCAGGAACACTGAAGTACATAGAGAGTTACAGCCTATATATAGGTTACAGAAAAAAAAATAAATAAAAAAATAAAAATATATATATATATATATATATATATAATATATATATACATACATACATACATATACAATAAACGGAGAAATGAAATTAAAAAAAAAATATTAAAAATTAAAAGATTGTGGGAGGGGCATACAACTTTGTAAGCCGTAAGGAAACACTAGCGATTTTTAGCACAAGATCAAACTACCGATTTTTAGCACAAGATTAAATTAATTGTTTCCAACCAATGTTATAAAAAAAAAATAAAATACAAATTTATACTGGAAATCTGCAAGATGGGTAGAGTGATAAAACCCGGGCAGATTTCCAGTATAAATTTGTATTTTTTTTTTTTTTTATAACATTGGTTGGAAACAATTAATTTAATATTGTGCTAAAAATCGGTAGTTTGATCTTGTGCTAAAAATCGATAGTGTTTCCTTACGGCTTACAAAGTTGTATGCCCCTCCACAATCTTTTAATTTTTAATAATTTTTTTTTTAATTTCATTTCTCCGTTTACTGTATATGTATGTATGTATATGTATATATATATATATATATATATATATATATTTTTTTTTTTCTGTAACCTATATATAGGCTGTAACTCTATGTACTTCAGTGTTCCTGAGGATGTCATTAGACGAAAGCGCTTGAGCACCATTCTGTGTTTCCTTTCCTTCGTGGTTTTATTCATCATATATATATATATATATATATATATATATATATATATATATAAAGGTATGGATATATCAAACTCTTATAATAAAATGTTTAACGTCTTTACACATTATTATGCTTTCCCCCCCCGTTTTAATACGTTATATATTGGATTCTAAATAATTAGGAGTCGGGAGAACGAGAAATTGGCACAGCCAGAAGGCTTCATAAATGCAACTCCTGGGTTGTTATTATTATTAGCCAGTATCGTCAGTAATCGAGCCCCCGAACCTCACTGCCTTCGATTACAGGTAAACGGTGTGACCCACTGAGCATTTATTAGGTTGAAACGAACTATTTTTGTGTTATAACTTTATAAGTATTCAGAGAACAGGTCAAACTCTAAAATTAACGTCATAATTGTATTAAAATTACAGAAATGAACATATTTCACCTTATATATACTGTATATCCACGCAAGGGGGTTCTAAGCTCGTGCTCTTGAGTGCTCTTTGTGCTCGTTTGTACGTGCTTGTTCCAGGAGGTTTCACGTGCGCCCTCCCGGCCCTAGCACCCAAGGATGATGGGGCTCGACCTTGCAGTCCTTGTCATCCTTGGTCTTTTTCCACTTCGACTGTCCCCTCCACCCTTTCTTTTTCCTCCGTCTTTCCTCTCACTTTTTCTTTGTTTTTCTGCCGAGATATGCCCTTTTAAATAGAGGCGAATCGGTTCTTCCCGAACATAAAAAAAAAAATACATTGTATATATGTACATAGTTGTGACTTGTGAGGTATGCGGGTTTATCCATTCACCCAAAGAATTTTTGTAATTAAGTTTCTCACGAGTGCGCGGACCCTTAAAACGAAGATCGAACACTGAAACATTTTGGTATTTGTCTATCAACGACTTCGTTACACAAAGTTTCGGTCTTGTTCCGCATATTGATTCGTAACTTCTGGTAAACCAATAAAGTTTCGAAGACAAATCGCATAGAACACATATAAAGTTGGAATATGAAATGAAGTTTATATATATATATTGGTGGTGGACCGGATATCCGCATCATTTTTAACATCCGCATCCGCACTTCTGACTGCGGATGTTATGCGGATATTACCTCTAATAAATTATGCAATTTACAATTAAATTAGCTTATAAAGTAGCTTATAAGGCCCAGTCATACACATTTCATGTAAAGTATTATTTACACTGTACAACAAATTTTCGGTTCAGAAAAAAACGGGAATAACATTCGGTCATTCTTAATATTTCAAGTGTGCTGATTCCAAATCTGAAAATAGTTTTTTTCTATCACGTCACGTTTTTTTGTAATGACTGCTTAAAATATTCATACCAAAAAATAAGAATATATTGAAAAACAGATAGGCTTTATCATATCGAACAGTTTAATTATTGCTATACTTCAACATATATGAACAAAATTAACATAAAACTCTCGTATTATATTGTTTTCAACTCATTATTTGTATTTATGCTGGCGTTTGTGTGCTGCTTCTGGTTGGTCACGCTTTAAATTCCAGCAGAAATCGGCCAGCATAGCAGGACTCCACTTCCCTTTGTATCGGCTCTCCATTGTGGCTATATCCTGGTGGAATCTCTCCCCTTGATCATCGCTAACAGCAGATGCGTTTACCGGAAAGAATGAGAGATGTGAATGCAAAAAATGAATTTTCAATGACATCTTACATCCGAGACGTTGGTATGAGTTGATAAGTTGATCCACAAGTGCAGCATAGTTGTCGTATTTAGTCTTTCCTAGTAGACCGCTGCACACGTTTTTGAATGCACGCCAGGCTGCCAACTCAACCTCATCCATCACCGCTTCAAAGTGTTCGTCTAGCATGAGTTGGCGAATTTGAGGGCCGACGAATATGCCTTCTTTAATCTTGGCATCACTTATTTTTGGGAACTTTTCCTTTAGATATTTGAAGGCAGGCTTATCTTGTTTCAGCGCCTTCGCAAATTGTTTCATCAGCTCTAGTTTTATGTGAAGTGGCGGCAAGATAACCTTTTCCTTTCGTACTAGTGGTTCGTGAATAACATTGTGAGATCCAGGTGAGGAATTGTCTCGCGGTGGCCATACTGAGCGTGTGTAGTGTTCAGACCTTGCTCGGCTATCCCACTTGCATAGGAAACATGTATTTCGTATAGCCAGTTTGCAATCCATTGAGAATGGCCGCAACCTTCAAATCTGCGCAGATAAGCCATTCATGTTCATTGTATTTTATACAGTCCAGAATAAAAGCAACATTGTCATACGTTTCTCTCAAGACGACTGAATGAGCGATCGGAACAGAAGGCATTGTGTTCCCATTGTGTAGCAGTTCACCCTTAACACTGTACAGAGATGCATCAATGAACAATCTCCACTGATTCGGTTCATAGCACAAACCCAGAGCATCGAACAGACCATGTATATCAATGCAATAACAAAGATTGTTCTTCATTGTGAAATATTCCTGCAAATCCAAGGAGAGCTTTCGGAATGCTGTAATTCGTACGTCTTCCGCCAGCAGATTCCATTCTTGGTAAGTATTAAATCACGGACCAAATCACTGAGCTCAGGCTGCGTGATGAGATGTTGTTCTTTCTTGGACTAGACTTGAGCTTCATAACATTCGCCGTCTGATTCCGATTTGTCAGAGTCTGTGTTATCGGTCGGCATTTTAGCTGGAGGACGAGGGATGGGTATATCTGTAGAATGTTCCACAGGACGCATAGCAGAACAAAGATTTGGGTAGACTATAGCCTTTTTCGCTTTTCTGTTGCAACCTGTAATGTGAGACAATAGACATTGTTGACTACTTAAGATAGCATAATTGTGTAATACATTATGCAGAGCAGGATATGGTAAAATGTGCTAAAAACACCAAATTTGACGTATATTCAGAAAAATAAAAGATTCAAACCTGTGATGTTCGTTAAGCAGAAATAGCAATCAGTTGAATGGTCCAGCGGGTCTCTCCATACCATTGGGACACCGAATCCCAGACCAGGACCGGTGCCTTTGAACCATGCAGATAACGAGCTTGTACAATGTACATCTCACACAGCAGATATGAGGCGCCCAGTGCTTGTCCTGATCACCAACTTTGCATGCATAAAGCTTTTTCACATGAGAAGTCAACTTCCTTTTATACTGTTTTAACGTTAATGTCCCACAAATATAACAAAAACTGTCTGGCGAATTTTTGCACTCTCTAGGCCAGGGGTGGGCAACCTTTTTAAGTGAGCGTGCCAAAATCGTCAAATCTTTGATGCAAAATTTTCTCACGTGCCAACCGAAATTTTGGGGAACATATTATTATTTGGTGCCTTTTAAGTATTGGGAGAACCTTTTCAAATAATCAAAAATTACGCTGGAGCGGTAAAATCAAAGAATATTGTAAAAGTGATTATTGTAAGTCATGTAAGATTGAATAAATGTAAAATTTAGTGACGGAATTTTTACTTGAAGGTCGTTCTACCCTGTTGATAGCGTGGATATTTTTTATTAGCCTTTAAGTGTAATTATAGCTGCCATATACAGCCACACAATTTAAAAACGCAATTTTTAACATCAGCAAAAGAGTAAACAATAATTCTGATTTTTTTTTGTTTTTTATATATCAGATCAATCAGCCATAAGTTTTTTCAAGTTTTCCCAACACATTACAGTGCCCAATCTCATAATCGTTTCACTTGACTAAAGCACAATGAAAGAAAATAAAATTAAAGATATTCTTTTATTGATTCTTAATCCCTTATGAATAACACAGGTCAACAAAAAAACATTTTTTTTTCGTTGCCAAGGAAATTCGTACGAATTTAGGGTATTTTGGGGTTGCTGAATTCCAAAATGAAAGTAGTTTTTCCGATTTGGCTCTAGTTCTTGAGATAATGGATACCCTCAATTAATAGGAAACGTAACCATAACGCGTGCATATGGGAAACTACCGGAACATTCTAGATGGTGAGACCGAATAAAATGCCATTATGTATTTCATATGTTTACTTTTGTATGATTTGAGACAATTTCAATGCGATTTGTAAGTAGGCTCCGCCTGAACATTAAATTTTTTGCATTTTTACGTGTTTCAATGGGGTACCAATTATCTCATAAATTAGAGCCAATCTAGCAAAACCGATGTCATATTCGGAATCAGCACCACAAAGTTACCCCAAAATCACTCTAATATGATTGGCAATAAAATGAGTGTTGACCAGTGTAATACATAAAAATTACAGAGAAAATAAAATGTTATTTTACCTACATAATATATTAAACAGAAGTTAATCTTTACCATTTTTTAGCAGAAAACATTAAGTTAAAATATAAAACTCAGCGAAGAATTTGGATATTTATTAATTTAATTTTTTTTAAGGTGAGCCCGGGGAATCGCGTGCCGGAAAAAAGTTGTTGGCGTGCCACGTTTGGCACGCGTGCCAAGGGTTCCCCACCCCTGCTCTAGGCATTGTAGCATAAGAAAATGATAGATCAATTTGCAATTTCACACAATATAGACGTTGTCGGTGAAATATACATAATTTGATAGCTGTTAGTCAATAATACTCACTTATAGCACCGATGTATGATAAAATATGGCTGACAATTTTGTTTTAAATGATTAATGAAAGAAATTTTTCATTAAATCAAAGTGGAAACACAGAGCCGAACACCACCACCACAGCATATGCATGACTGAACAAAATGCAAAAGATGCGTTCAGAGAACCAGTGGTTCTCAAAATGATACAATGAAATAGGGTCATTTTCATAAAATCGGCGAGTGATACAAATAAATGAGTGTTATTTTCGTAATCTACGCATATAATTTAATTAGCCATAAAAATGACGATCTCATTTCCATTTTTTTTCACTGTTGTACAGTGTTATTAATGAACAAACAAATATATGATATAAACATCAAAATATAAATAGCTGGTAACACAGAAAATTGAATTAAACTTGTTTCATTGAATTTTCTGTGGCTGAAACTCTTGAGAAAGTTATTATTTTTATCATAATGAAAACATTAATATTAATTTTAATTCTTATGCATTGCCTGCCATAATAGTAATATCACGAAATTTGAAAAATTGTCATATATTCATAATTCTATATTATATTGATAGATTAGCTAAATATCCGCATCCGCATCCGCGGATATTGAAATTAAAGATCCGCATCCGCAGATGTTGAAAAACTTACATCCGGTCCACCACTAATATATATATATATTATATATATATATATATATGATGAATTTCACGCTTAAAACACGTGAAATGAATGAATGCTGCAAACCCACACCGAAAAAGAAAAATTATTCCAAGGCCTTTCGTGTACAGGGGTCGTCTCTGACGAGGTGGACTGTTCAATGCACGAAAGACCTCGAAATATTTTTTTCTTTTTCTTTATGGGTTTGCATCATATATATATATATATAATATATATATATATATATATATATAATATATCAGAATAAAAAGGGTTATTAACGTCCAAGTCAACACTATGAAGATATAATATCAGACGTTTCGGAAGTCAAACTCCCAAACTCGCATCATCAGTGGTTAAAACAATAACAAAATAAAATAAAAATAAAATAAAAATAGTGAAAGATTAGTCGGAGAGATACAGGATTAACTTTATTTAAAATACTTCCAATAGTTCACCACAACGAATAAAATTACAATGACAACCACAATCTCATATTCAAATTTAGTTTAAAATTTAGACAAAATTAAAAACACAAAACTAAAGAAACTAAAGCAGATTACAATATATATATATATATACACACAGGGCTTTTTTTGTGACGGTACGCGCCGGTACGACGTACCGGCACCTTTTTTTTCAGAGCGACGTTGACACACGTCCGCTCTAATAAATTAACGTTCCCATCTCGACTGACTCATTTGGCGGGAACAACAAATTCACATGACAATTCGTTGGCTGACGAGAAGGGGGAGGGGTCGCAGGAAGAGGGCAGGGGTGGGAGATGAATTTTACAATTTATCAAGATATGAGTACCGGCACCTCTTTTTTTTACAAAAAAAGCACTGTGGATATATATATATATAATATTAACTTGCTATGTTTAATTTGTACGCATAATTATAGTCATTGAACTCCGCCTTTTGTATGATATATACACAGGGTGTTTCATAACATGTGGGATGCACATGAAAACAATGAAAAAACTTTATATATACATATGCCCGAAATCGCTTTGTTTCCGAGTTACAGCTCGTTATGTGTTCCAGCAAGTATCCGCCTTACCTTTAAAGGAAGTGCTCAAAATGACCGACTTGCGCTTGAATACACGCCTGAACACGCCTCGTCATAGACTGCCTGACGCGTTTAAACATTCCAGGTATTGCTCGGATTTTATGGCATCCTTGTTGTAAACGTTGGCGAAGCATTTCAACGTTGTCAATGGGTGTCACGTAAACTATGGATTTCAGATGACCCCACAGGTAAAAATCGAATGGATTCAAGTTCGTAGAGCGAGCAGGCCACGCAATGAGTCCTCCATGGCCTATCCATATATCAGGGAAATGGTCATCCAAATAGTCTCTGGCTACTCGACTAAAATGAGGCCGGGTGCCGTCATGCATAAACCACATACGACGTCGGACACCAAAAGGAACTTCATCTAGTAAATCGCTTAAATCATTCCTTAAAAAAATGGAATAAGATTATCCTGTTAATCTTCCTAGTAAAACAAAAGGACCGATTAAATTGTCGGCAATAAGTCCTGCCCATACATTGATACTAAGTTGTTGTTGGTCCTTTACTGGATGATGGCATGCGGATTCTCTTCGGCCCAGTGATGAGTGATGTGAAAATTGATCACGTCATTTCTTGTGAAGGCAGCCTCATCAGAAAACAACATGGAGGATAGAAAAAGAGGATCGCGAGCACACTTTTGAAGGAACCACGTTCAAAAAGCCTCTCGTGGTGGGAAATCAGCTTCAGTAAGGCCTTGTACTCTCTGAATGTGATATGGGTAAAGTTGTTTCCGTAAAATTCTCCACACAGTTGTGTATCTTACACCCTCTACTGCTGCTATCCTTCGGGTGCTGACACCAGGATGTTCCTCAACGCGATTCAGGACCCGCTCCTCCAACTCAACAGTTCTGACGCTGAATAGTCTACCACCATCTGAAACTCGCTTGTTCAATGATCCTGTATCACCAAGACGCTCGTCTATTCTCTGAAAGGTCTTATCTAGCAAACGGCGATTCGGAAACCTTTCCGCATAGAGACTTCTTGCTGCGGCCGCATTACACTCGGCAAGTCCGTACACACTCACAAACAATATCGGCAAGCAGTATTTGTAAACAGTTTGCGGAAAGAATTGCTGGAACACAAAACGGGCTGTAATTCGGAAACAAAGCGATTTCGGGCATATGTTTATAAAAACTTTTTTCATTGTTTTCAGGTCCTGAATCCATCCTGAAAGTGCGTCCCACATGTTATGAAACACCCTGTATATGTACAGTGTACACCAGTGATGCACAAACCCTGGCCCGCGGGCCAAATGTGTCCCCCACGGGTCTTTTCAGTGGCCCCACGGGTCTTTTCAATTCAATGAAAAAGTTAGAATATAAAAGTGACCCAATTTATGACTTAGATGGAAAGTAAGTAGGCTAATACATTTAGTTATTTTCTTCGCTTGGCCCTCACATCAAAAAAGTTTGTGCACCACTGGTGTACACCTTTGGTTAACCTTGGTTTTGCTTCCACCCTAATTGTTCATTCTGACGAAGGTCAAACTTGTCACGTCACCTTTGACTTACAGTTTAACGTGGAATCCGAACCACGCCCCACCATTGGCGATCAGAAATTACTCGATCTCATGACCTCCCAATCAGCAGCCCAGCGTCTTAACCACTAGGCTACCCAGGGTACCCATTTATCTACCAACCAATTTATTTATTGTGTAGAAGGATGAACAGCTGGGTTTAGCTGTGCGCCGCCTGCCGTCACGGGGTCTCGATCCCTGGGCCGATGGATTCGTAGTCAGCGATGTTAACCACTACACCACCGAGGCGCACTTTATATATATATATATATATATATATATATATATATATATATATATATAAGGACTCCATAATTCTCTGGTCTGTTTCATTTTGCACAGTGGTTAAAATTCAAAAAATGTTATTGAATGGATGGTTGTTACTTTCGTAGTGTTCATGGACTGAGGATTTGGCTAGTCTACTTAGTGGTAAAGACGTGAGACTACTAATGCCACGATGTTCATCGACTCGTACCTTAAATTGGCGGACGGAGCTGCCAACATATGTGACGTTACAACCACAATTAAAATTGTAGACTTGGTTGTAGACGAGATCATCGGGAAATCTTTCTTTAAGTTTGTAAAAGGAGCTAATACTAAAATGACTATTAATTATTATTAATTATTAATAAATATAAATTTTAAATCAATTTCTCGGTAAAACTGAGCGAGCGAGCTTTTAAAGTCTCCATTGATCCTTAAGCTGATATGTAACCGTAAAAGCTGATTACAGTCTAATGCAAAGAATTAAAAAATCAACCAATCCGATTATCCAAGCTATCCATGAGTCCTGCCGTTTATCCTCTAAGTCAGCGCTGTCCAACTTGCGGCCCGCGGAATGGACGTTTGCCAAATTATTTTCTGAATTTTCTTCCCTATTTTGTCAGTTCTAGTAGGGAGAACAACATTCAGCGGGTTCCTAAGTCGTATTAACCAACAGTGTATGATTATAGGCAACATCTTGGCCGCGCTTTATAGAAGTTGGACAGCACTGCTCTAAGTTATGGACTTCTTCGTACGAAAACGTCTGTCTGAAGCTCCACTTAACTTCGACATTACTGTATTATTTTTAATCAATTGTATATATTTTTATCCTTAGTATGTGAACTGTCATCGTATTAATAATATTTGTCATATGGACTATAGTCTGCCAATAAACCTTTTCATTTTCATTTTCAAAAGGGGATCGATATAATATCGTTTCTCTTTTTGAGCATTGGGAACGGAAAGCTGGGGTTTAAAATTATAATTTAAATAGTCTCGAATATGCTTCATAATCAGGTTCTTGAATTGTTCTATTTTGGAGCCGTCATCTTTTTAATTTTAAATCTTACAAAATTTTGTCACCGTCATTTAATAAAACGGATTTGGCTACTTATTGAATTTGAATACCCGCGAAGGTATATATATCTATATATCTCTATATATATATATATATATATATTATAATATATATATTATATATATATACAGCGGTAGACTGTGTCGTATTCCCAAATTGAAGGCGAGACAGAGAACATCCTTAACCCTGAAAGAAAATAGTTTTGTAGTGAGAGGACCAAAACTGTTTAATCAGTTGCCCAAAGACCTAAGAAACACGAAGGGAGTTGCAGTGGAAATCTTCAAAAGAAGACTAGACGCCTGGCTCAGAACAATCCCCGATGAGCCGGGCGTACCTGGCTATGTGAGGTGGAGAGCGCAAGAATCCAACTCACTACTTCACCAGGCCAACTCGAGAGGAGGGGCGACAAGCTTGACCTTCGCGAAATGAGAAATCATCGCGCGGAACCTTTGTAAGGTTGTAAGGTAAGGTAAGGTTGAACACAAAAAGAACAACAAAAATCATTCTCAGTTACAGAGGGTTGACAAAAGTAAATAGACACCACGATGATTGTTCTGAAGAACAAATGGCAAACCTCATCAGTGGAATGCCAGAACGTGTCAGCTTTACATAATACAAAGAGGAAAGCAACACGATTCTAAATATATTGATTCAGTAAATCTGTTCTTATTTATTGACTTTTATTATGAAATAAAAACTATGGAAAAAAAAAGGCGTCTATTTACTTTGGCAACCCATTGTACATAGGAGATTAAAATAATACGTTAAAATAAATTAAATGGACAACGTTTCGAGCCCGTTGAAACGTAGGTTCCTCAACAAAACCGCCAAATATAAAAGACAAGAAAACATTACGGGGTAAAAGGGAAACTTGAAGTTTGGTTTGCGATCCAATTATTCTATAGCTGCTACATTACATAAATTCCTCCATCCTACAAACGCCAGATGCACAACTGAAGTAGGGAATAATATTCGTGCCAACGGCTTTCTCAAGTCTTAAAATGTTCTTATTTTCAGACTATATAAATTCACCATTTTACCAATCTATTCAGTGGTTAGAATTCCTCAGTTACTCAGGTGGTGAAATATAGCAATAATGGTTGTTCCTGTCCTAACGGCATATCTAAATATTATTGATTAAAGACAACTGTAACAGTAAAATTGAAGGAAGATTGTGATTTCTAAATCATATTTAAAACACCTGGCCCGCGGGCCAAATGTGTCCCCCACGGGTCTTTTCAGTGGCCCCACGGGTCTTTTCAATGCAATGAAAAAGTTAGAATATAAAAGTGACCCAATTTATGACTTAGATGGAAAGTAAGTAGGCTAATACATTTAGTTATTTTCTTCGCTTGGCCCTCACATCAAAAAAGTTTATGCACCACTGGTTTAAAAGATTTAAAACTGTGAGCTGAGAGACAAAATAGTTCTGTCGCAATTTGAGACAGCGTTGTCTATTTACAATCCCCTCCTCAAAGAGGGGTACTTTCATCAGTCTCTTTGATGACGCCAAAGCTCATTTGGTGTTCCACTTCCCCAGATCGATAATTGTGAAGGTTAACACTGCCGCCGAGATGAAATGTCTTTTCGTTTGAATATGTTAATTGCTTTAAAACGTTAGGATCTTGTCTGATTTTCGTCAGAAATTGTTCGCAGAAGTCTAGCCTAGCAACAAGCTCTTTTCCTTTAATTACTGGAAACTTGAATTTTGTAAGCATGCTTTTGCAATTTTACATTCAGAATTTTATGCACTTTCTCTATTGGAATACTCAGCGTCTATAAAACACGGGTACGCAATTTTTGATGACTTCTTTTAAACCCGAGTCTTACTTTTGTATTTTGTAACAAATATAAATATGGGTAACCAATTTACTTTTCTACAGAAGTCGCCATTTTGGTATTCATTCTAACCTATAGTCTACAGGGTGGGCGGAAAGTAGCTCCCTAATTTAAATTACATATAAATTATGTATAAATTGTGATTGTATTGTTATATTGTTATGGTGTGTTCTCTAAAGTGGTACAATTGTAACGTTCATTTTTTTTTTTCATTTCAGATTGAAGGGTAACATGGCTGAGCGTTTAACACTGCAGGAGCGTGCCCAGTTGGCGGCACGGTACGAAGTTTGGCAATCTGTCGTTCGAGTTCAAAGATGGTGGCGGGCCATTCACGGACCACGTGCCCAAGTGGGCCCGAAAACAATCAAGAACTGCCACTCGAAGCTCATGACCACGGGGTCTGTGGCAGATGTTCGAAGATGTGGTCGCCCTTCGACATCCAGGGCCCAGGAGACGGTGCAGGCAGTTCAGGAAATGTTCGCACGGAGTCCACGAAAGTCAACTCGCCAGGCAGCTCGGGAAAGTGGACTCTCCCGCTACTCAGTGCGAACTGTGCTGAAGAAGGAGCTGAACTGGCGTGCGTGGAAGCCGCATTACTGCCAATCTCTCTCGGACGAGGACTGCGACATTCGCATGGAGTTCGGGGAAATCATGCTGGCTTGGCATGAAGACTGGCCCCATCTCTTCCGCAACATCCTCTGGAGCGACGAGGCGGTGTTCCACGTCGGAGGCTTTGTCAACCGCCACAATTGCCACTACTGGGCAGGAGAGGATCCCATGGTTACCGCTGAAAAACGGCAGAATCGGTTCAGTGTAACGGTGTGGTGTGGTATGACCTCAGATCAGGTTGTGGGCCCGTTCCTTCTGCGCAACACCAAGAATGCTGAGCGGTACCTTGCTATGTTGTGAAACGAGGTCTGGCCGGTTGTCAGCACATGGGAGAACATCGACGATCTGATATTTATGCAAGATGGCGCCCCTCCGCACTTCGCTCTTGTTGTCCGTGAGTGGCTGGATGCCCACTTCCCTGGGCGTTGGATGGGTCGTCGTGGTCCACATCAATGGCCAGCCAGGAGCCCCGACTTGACACCGTGCGACTTCTTTCTTTGGGGTGGGTAAAGGAAGAAGTCTACCGCACCAAACCGAGGACATTGGAAGAACTGGAGGACCGAATTCGGGAAGTCATGTCCTCCATCCCGCCGGAGTTCCTGCTAAAGTCAGTGGACGCCATTCCTGGGCGGCTCCAGAAGCTGGTGGAAAGAGTTGGAGCCCATATTGAATTTTAGAGAAAACCTACCATGTATGCCTACCTTTTCATATTATTTCTTCTGAAATAAATGGATAATATACGTATTTTTTTACCAATCCAAAATAGGGAGCTACTTTCCGCCCACCCTGTATATTAGTGTCTCCAGCGGACATTTTAGCCTATTCTAGTCTACTGTGGCCTAGTCTAATGAAACTTTGTTAATTAATTAAGCTTTATAAAGAGATGAAAAGTTATTAAATTTCAAAGCCCTTCAAATTTATAAACCCAAAACTTGGTACTCGAACAAGGTCCAACTGGAAGTTAGTTGAGTTTCGCGGACTGGAAATCGAAAGATAATGGAATTAGATCGAACTACTATTTAGTACCCAGTTAGGCTATTTCTTCTAGTTGTTAGGCATACGATTTGTTTGGTTAAGATATTTATAAGTTCTGTTAAATTTGAAGACATTAATTAAATAGACGGAATGAATGCACTGGAATTAAATGGAACCTCTGGAGTTAAGTCCAACTGAAATAACATCGAATTTGCCCAGACTGAAATAAAGTTAAACTAGAGCTAAATCGAATGGAACTAAGTCGAATTCGACCCAATACATGTTTGTGATATAAGAATAGAAATTCGCAATTAAACAAGTGAATTATTTATTAATAACATAAACCCACACAGAAAAGGAAACGATGTTCAAATATATGAAACTACTTAAAATCTTCATTTCTTTTAATTTTATATATATATATATATATATAATATATATATATATATATATATATATATCGGTTTATACGTTCTTTCATTCCCTTGCTCGAAAGAAAAACTACAGTAGTCTTTCGGTCTTGAAAAAGTGACGTAACGAAAAGAGAAGAAATTATTTCTCATTAGAGCCATTTACATATTAATCGACAACAGTCGGGGGTTCCCAAATATATCGAATGTATTAAATCACGTTTCAGCGACAACATTTCTAATTTTTTCAAAACCCGATTGTTGACGATTAATATATAAATGGCTCTAATCGGTTTTCAGCGGGCACGATTCACGTATTGTGATATGCAGTGGCGGATTATCACTGAGGCTCCCATGCTTGAGGGGCTCCCCAATCAACTGAGTTTCGATGATATAATTCGAGATTTCGCAGACTTCTTTGATTAAATATGACAGAGTACACAAACTGACAAATTCCCTGTTTTATTTTATGTTTTTATGCTTTAAAGTTTGTTTAATGCTGTTTGGTTTTGGCAAACGGCAAAATACACTGTGTTAAGGTTCTTTTAAGTTTGTTTCTCAGTTAGCTTGAGCACCGTACATATAATTCGTGTAAATGTACTCTGTACTGTACATGTACCTGTATTGTTAATGAAAAGCTATAGAAAAGGACCCCCATATTCATCATTGCCCCAGGGCCCCGAGGTGTCTTAATCCGCCTCTGGTGATATGAGCGTAATGAGGCTCATTGCTCTAACTCCAGATTATTAATACCAGCACCATTGGGAGTAGAAAGCCCGATCTCAGTGTCTCCACTTCGCATATTATTGGTAAAAGGTGTTACCCACTCAGTTAAGGGCACTGACTAAACTACAGTGTTGGCCAACATTACAAACTCAAAATAGGAGTTTTAGAGTAGACGAACTAAATGACAACTCACTTGAATGCCATCTTCTTTGATTTAATTTATTAATAATTCATATTAATTATTCATACTATCCTAAAATGATAAATTTTAGAAAATCTTAATAAGAACCTACATCCTAGTATCCTCACACCTATCCCCTCATTTAACCAGATTAACCCTTAAGCGCTAACGTCACTTTACTGATTTTGTTCTGACTGACATCAGACGATTTTATTCAGTCTCAGAAAAGTCCCCTTGTCATTAAAAGGTTAAGAAACGTTCGGTCTGTTGAATAGTTTGGTGGATGCTCATTCTCTGCGTTCAGATTCCACGTTAAGTTAAGGTCCCCTCTGTGGAAATATCCTATCTGGCTGCTCCAGAAATTAAACTTCAGATAATCAACCATCGTGAGGAAGTTAAGTATCATTATACAGTGGATCAGGAAAGTCCCTACCCAATGGGAATTACGAGTACATTAATTACATTAGCGTGCCTTGAAGTAAATGGGGACCATCTTCAAAATTTTTTTATATGGTTCCATACGTAAATTTATTTCCCATCCGGTCACAGGTTTCTATGTTCTAGGGACACTCAATATATTTTGCCTCACCCGTTTTTCTTAGCAAAATAATAGGCCATGGGGCTGAAATGTCTTTTGGGCCGTACATTTGAACTTTCACATAATCGGATTTTCCAGTTTGAACCTCCCCTCCTTGTATAAAACCGCTTTTAAACGCCCTTGTATAAAACCGATGGTTAACGCAGTTTCGAAAATGGCGTCTGACACTGATGTGCGTCGTAAACAGAGAGCTGTTATCGAGTTCTCAACCGCAGAGAAGGAAACAGTTGGAAATATTCACAAACGTCTATAAAACGTTTACGGAGATGCTGTTGTTGATCGAAGCACAGTTGGACGCTGGTCTAAACGTGTGAGATCATCGGAGAGAGGGAGAGCCAGCCTCGATGACGAGCCACGCAGCGGTCGCACGGCATCGGCTGTGACATCTCACACTGTGCAACGTGCTAACAGCATCATTTGATCAAATCGGCGCGTCACATACAAGGACTTATCACTGGAGCTAGGAATTAGTGAAGGAAGTGTGAAGTGAATACGATAATTCCGCAACTGGGATACTCAAAAGTGTATTCACGGTTTGTTCCTCATGAACTGACTGAAGATCACAAAGCCCAAACAAAAGAAATTGCTTCTGAGTCGCTGGTTCGATACGAGACAGAAGGGGATGACTTCCTCTCACGAATTGTGACTGGGGATGAGACTTGGGTACACCACTTTGAACCTGAAACAAAACGCCAATCTATGGAGTGGCATCACGCACACTCCTCACGCAAGAAAAGGTTCAAAATGGCTCCCTCTGCAGGAAAGGTTATGATCACCATCTTCTGGGACATGAAAGGGGTGATTCTGGTGGACATTATGAAGAAAGGACAAACAATCAACTGAGAGGCATATATTGCTACCCTACAGAGACTCCAGAGACGAATAAAGCAAGTTCGACCAGAGAGACCACAAGACCACACAACAGTTTGCAAACAAGCGAGGCCATCACAAAAATGCGCTTGACTGTGTTACCCCAGCCTCCATACAGCCCGGATCTGGCACTTTCAGACTTCCATTTGTTTGGGCCAATGAATGCTGCTATTCGTGGAAGAAAGTTTCAGAGTGACGTTGAGGTTGTTGAGGAGGTTAAGAGGTGGCTCGAGCGGAACCCAGCGGACTTTTACCAGCAAGGAATAAAGACCCTTGTTTCGAGGTGGAGGAAAGCCGTAGAAAAGGATGGAGACTATGTGAAAAAATAAAAACTTGTAAAAAAGATATGTAACTACTTGTGTACAAAATTTTTGAAACTTACAAGGAAACTTGGAAAGAAAAAAAAAAGGTGGGGCAAAATATATTGAGTGGCCCTCGTACATGGTGTACACAAATTATTATCTTTACAACTTCTCTCTCAAATAAAAATATCAGGAAACAAGATACACATACCGTTTTGATGCCATGTGTGAGAGAAAGTATGATAATAAAATTTCACATAACATCAAACACATTCAACATGGGCACCATATGTCACAAGTAAGACGTCCAAACGGTATTCTATCTCCATCCATGTACACTGCAACATTTGAACGTCAACTTTTGCAACAGCAGCAGCAATTCTGGTCTTTAAATCGTCGATGTTGACCACTGGAGTTGTATACACTCAGTCTTTTACATAACCCATAGAAAAAAGTCACAGGGTGTTATGTCTGGTGATCTGGCCGGCTAAGAGATGCCCTCCCCCCCCCCGCCCAATCCACCGATTTGGGAAATGCATGTTAAGGGAATTTCGTACCAATTTCGTAATTTGTGTACACCTTGTACAATAATCTGACATCTGACAACTACGACGTAAAACTTTATTACATTCTCTCACAGATGGCGTAAAAGAAAGGTATGTGTACCTCGCTTTCTAATATTTTTATTTGAGAGAGAAGTTGTAAAGATAATTTGTGTACACTCTGTATTTCCCATTGCATACGGACAGACTTTTCTGACACCAGAATAGTTTTTAGTTCAGTTTTTAATTAATTTCAGTTTTTTACACCTAAAATTTGAGTTTACTATTTCGAGTAACACAATTAATTTAATTAAAAGAAGCTGATGAAATTAGTGAACTCAGTCAAAAGCCTTAAGAGAAAAAATAGATTACAGAACAAAACTAATCAACGTAATTACATGCCAAAAGCTTTGCCTCAGTTTGCATTAATGAAATACATTATCCTTATACGTACATTAGGTGAATATGCTGAGGGAAGCCTACGATGCCATGTAGAAGATTTATCTTTATCTTACTCGTTGTCATAACGCCGCCTGCCGCACCGGGTTTCGAACACGGGACCAATGGATTCGTAGTGAGCGATGCTAACCACTACACCACCTAGGGGCAATTTAATAATATATTCATAAAATATTTTTTTAAATTTGATTTTCTTCGGTGAATTTCTTTCCAAAAGTGTACAGATTTTCTATAATAAATTTGGTTTTCTTCGGTGAATTTCTTTCCCAAAGAATTAAACTACCTTGTGATCCGATCCGCATTAAATATCTTAAAAAATTACATAGTTATGCGAACAAAAATTATGTTAATTACTTAAAATCACCTGCTACAACTTGAGGAAACTTTAATTGAAGCTCGAGGCTGTTATCTTAAATTTTTTCTAAATTTTACTAAAACTATTTCTTCCCTTAAGTGAAAATTCTAAAATATTAAGTAAATTTATTTATCAAAATTCAAGTTTCAGTTTTTTTAGCTAAACAAATTACAAAGTAAACTCAATTTAATTTTCGTTATAACTTTTATTATGTTTTATATCAACCTAAACTTGTAAAATTAAAATGAAAGTGAAATTTTTTTACAAATAAAACAAACAAAAATCGGTGCTACTGTAGTATGCGGTCTACCTACGATTCGGCGGTCTACCTTTTAATTATAGCTTCTTATCTTCTTATTACTTTATTATTAGGTTAATTGTACGCCCTTGACGATTGGTTAGGTTAAGTCGTGATATTTTCGTTAAAACTAACGAAAATATCACGACTTAACCTAACCAATCATCAAGGGCGTACTGTAGTATGCGGTCTACCGTTAAGTATGCGGTAGTAGTATGTTTAACTTCTTTAATAATTCCTTAATTGTGTAAATTAAATTATAATTCCTTTCAATTCATTTTCAATTCCTTTTAAATATTTTGAATGGTAGACCGCATACTACAGTAGAAACTTAACGGTAGACCGCATACTACAGTAGAAACTTAATGGTAGACCGCATACTACAGTAGCACCCAAAAATCTTTATTCAGAAAAAGAATACAAATGATAGAGTTTTACAATATTTTTCTATAAAATTTAGATATGTGCAATATAATAAATGTGGATGGATGAAGGAATAATATAGGGTAAGGAGTGCGTTTTGAGGAAGGGTCTTTATTTAGTTTAAATAATATGAAGAGAAATCTTGATATTTTGGATTTGATATGTTGTACATGACTTTTTAAATTTAGTTTTTTGTCTAAATTAATGCCAAGTACTTTAACCTCATTCACCCTTGCAAGAGTGGTAGTCCCAATTTTTATTTGATAGTTTGTATTTATACGTTTTGTGATAATAATTGTATAAGATGACTTTGTTGTCAGGTTCAGTAAAAGTTTATTAGCACACATCTATTTATACACATGCTCTAATTGCACGTTCGTTTCATTTATCAAG
Organism: Bathynomus jamesi; assembly: GCA_023014485.1. Lineage (NCBI taxonomy): Eukaryota > Metazoa > Arthropoda > Malacostraca > Isopoda > Cirolanidae > Bathynomus > Bathynomus jamesi. The sequence continues at coordinate 580,113 of JAJOZX010000186.1, forward strand.
TCTAATAGTAATGGCCCTAGAATATTGTACATCCTTGTGGGACCCCACTAGTTAGTATCACCTTGTCGGATAAATTATCTTTTTATCTGATGTATTAATGACGATTTGTCAGATAAGATTTAAACCAATCGAGGATATTTCCTCCTATTCCGTTTATGTGAAATTTATTTAAGATTTCATGCGAAAGTGTATCAAATGCTTTTGACAAGTTGAAGAAGACTAAGGGAATGTGTTTTTTGCTGTTTAGGTTCTGATAGACATTTTCTAATAGCATGTTTATGGCATCTTCCGTCGTATGCTCACCTCTAAACTCAAATTGTGTTTCAGTAAAAAAAATGATTTGATTAAGAATTTTGTAAGTTCACTGTATACGATTTTTTCAAATAGTTTACTTAAAGTTGGTAATATGGAAATGGGGCGATAAATAATTGGATGGATTGTTTGATTTCTTGACATACTGTAAATACAGGCATACTCTGGCTTTTTCTAGACTGTCAGGTAATATATCGAATGTTACTGATTCATTCATTAGTTTACCGAGTGAAATTGCAATTTCATCCGATACTAATTTGTATATTTTTATTGGGCCCGTATTGATGTCAAAGTTTTTATTTTTCAGATTCTTTATTTCCAAAGGGATATCGTTCAGTAGGATTGGATCAAAGAAAAATGAATCTGTAATGGGTTGTGGCATATATTATCGGTAGTTAGTGTCAGTATTTAGAATCGAAGCTGCAGTACTGCCGGTTTTTGCAAAGAAGTTGTTTAATAAATTGTCTCTGTCTTTGGAATCTCTGTAAGAATTTTCCCCTTTGCGTGAGGAGACGACAAGGGATTTGTTTTCATCTTTTTTGTGGTAATTAAATCCTTCAGTGTGTTCCATAGCCTTTTGGGGTTGGAGTTTTGTTCGTCAGTTTTTGAACAATAGTGATCTTCTTTCGCTTTTTTTATGACTGCATTAAGTCTGTTACAGTAGTTTTTGCATATCTGGTTCAGTAATAATATCAATTTTCCATAATTTAAAGAGAGTATATTTGAGTTTAATACTCACAGTGAGTGGTGGGCAATGTTCCCTCTAAGGTGTGCGCGTGTGCGCGCGCACACGCGTTGTGAAACCCGCGCACACAGCAAAATAAAATGCGCACAGGCTCAAGCGTATCATGAGTCACGACAGTAAATGAAGTAATTTAAAAAATATACTGTGTATATATATTGGGGAACTTTCCTAGCATCTAGTGTGGACTGTGAGCGTGACTTCAGTTTAATGAATTCTATAAAGAACAAATTAAGAAACCGCTTGAAAGAAAATCACTTGGACATGCTCATGCGAATTAAAAGTTACCTGAATGATGACGGATGTATTAATCTTCATAGAGTTTATTTGGAATGGGCAAATGCTAAAGATCGTTGGGAGAAATCATAATCATACTTAAATGAGAGGCACTTTCATTTAATGTTATTTTGATTATATTTTATTGAATTTTATTATTTTTTATTTTATTCCTATTTTGTGAATGGATAAAATCATGTATTAATCTTGATAATCTATTTTAAATTGCTAAATGCTAAAAATTGTTTTGAGAAATGATAACTAAAATAGTCATTTTCAATTAATGTTATTTTTATTTTATTTCTTTATTTTGTTGAATTTTATTTCACTATTTTTTATTTCATTCATATTTTTAGAGTGGATAAAATGTTTTCTTTTTTAAGAATATATAATAATGTAAACAGTTTTTTAATATTCATTTAATAGTACCGTAATGATCAAGCTATCACCTAATGAAAATAATATTTATTAAGTATTTAATATTTACATATATTTAATTTTGAAGATAATAGCGCTCAGAAAAGTTTGCACAATTTTTCACCATGAATCTAAAGTATGCACAACGAAAATTTTTTGCGCACACGGACTAAAAAAAATTAGAGGGAACATTGGTGGTGGGGTGATCCAGTGGTTGTTATATTTAGTTTTAGATATTTATTACCTTTGATTTTAGAGAAAAATGTGTGTTGACTGTTGAAAATATCCATTAATATGCTTGAGAACGCTTGAAATTTTGTTCCAATGTCACCGTTATTTTCGGTTATTCCAGTCCACTCAAAAGCTGTTATTTCTCTGCAGAATTTTTGTTTATTATTATATTTGTAAGGTCTACGGTCAACCCTTATATTTTCCTGGGTGGAGAAATGGGTGATTAGCATGATGTATGTTGGCAAATGATCTGTGTATTTAATATAATTATACCCGAGATGCAGTCAAATGGAGACCATTCCAGATTTGATCTAGTAGAGTCGAATTTCTAATGTCATTGTGAAGTCTATCTGGCTGTGTAATAGCTAACTTGCAGTCATGGTGTCATGAAGGAAACTTGCGTTATTATTTGAACGTGTTTTTGTGAGATCAATATTTAAATATCCTGCAATGATACACTTTTTTGCCTATATAATTAGAGGACAGAATTCTATCGACACACTTAATAAAAGCTGGTACGTTGCCAGCTGGTGGTCGGTAGATGCCTAAAATTGAATATTGGATGTTATGAATATACACTTCAATTGCAACTATTTTTGAGGTATTCCTTATGCTTGTCAGATACATTAACTCTTGTAGTTTGAGTTTACAAATATACTTACACCTCCGCCTCTACTGTTGCCTCTATTATTGTCATTTAACTTCTATTATTGTCATTTAACCAAGTTTCAGTTAATATAATGCACATGAATTTATTTTTTAATAGTCAGTTAGTCAAATTGTTTTCAGAGATTGCGAAGTTTACGTTTAGGAAAGACAGGTTTCCATTGTTGTAATTCTTGTTCACAAAGTTGTCTACTGAGATATAATTACTGTTGATTACATTTAATCAATAGTCACAGTATTGGGACTATTTAAAGTGTTGATCATCATGTAGAATTAGGGTAATACAGTAATAGAAGTAATAATAAGTAATATATAAACAGTATATGCAAAAAAAACCTGTTTGTCGTTGTTAAGCAAGAACGTATCCACAATGAAACTGCAAAGTTGAAAGTTTGAAAATTATAGAATTATAAAAACTTAAATTAACATCTATGAAACTTGAATGACTGAAAATTCCACAATTATAAGATTATAAGAATTATAGAATTATAAAATTTCAAGACAGCATAAATTTGTAAAATTTTTGTTTTTTCTTTAATTATTATTATTATATATAACAGTAGTGATAGGTTTACCTATCACACGGGTTATGCTGATAGCAATTCTATTTGTAAATGCTGCCGGAAGTTGTCAAAATCACTTACAAGGGCACATATTATTCCATCTCGTACATAACAGGAATAAATTAATATTTCTTTTTGGAGTTTTAATAATTAATGTCAAAGATTTCTTTTCCATAATCACAGAATTATTCATTAATAAATATATGTGGTTTGATTTTTATCAATGCACTTTTTATTTCTGATTTCCAAAGCCGGTCACTCAATTTGAATTTTATAATTCTCTTGTCAGTTTCATTATTATTTTTTCCAACTCGATGCGCCTCCGTAATGACATTTTGAGTATTGTCTAAACGGAGTTTTTCTCTAATGGCATCTCTGACGATTTTGGTGGGGTTTACATTTGGGGAACCTTGTAGAACTCCAGGTCCCCTGAAGAAGTATAGGTCTTTATACTGTTCCTGCTTAAGGTCGCTGTTTAACTTTTCATTTTCGTTCTCTTGGTTCTGGAGTCTGAATTCTAAAGTAGATATTTTCTCATTAAGTGCGTTTATGCGCTGTTTTAATTCGCTATTTTCTTCTAATTTGTTTATTCTGATATCCTTTTCCGCCATTCAATTTAGGATAATAGACAAGTACGACTCCATATATAAAGCTAACTGCTTATTTTTAACGATAAACGTTTCGCATTCCTGCCGTTTGGTCGCATTAAATTCCTCAATTCGTTGACGGAGGGAAACCTATTGGGATGCGGGGGAAACGGCGTTTGAGGTGGAAGAAAAAAGTGCTCCAGCGCATCCTGTTCCCTATGGTGACAGAAGTTGTTGTTACCTGTTGTTGTTTATGTTGTTTCTTGTTTTTTCTATTTGCCATTTTTGTAAAATTTATTCGCTTGAATTTTGATAATTGATAGTTCATGTTTTTAGGAAGAGCCTTAATGAGAGAATTTGACTCAATTTTTAAATAATGTTCTTGCTTTGGACTAAATTTTATTTACATACATATGAAGATAATTTAATTATGAGCCGATTTTTGTAATATTAGTTGGACATTATGTGTGCTCGCGTTCTTTCGTTCTTGTTTGCCAAAAGTCACCATAAAATTATATAGGTTCGAATTTGTTAATTAATTCGTCTAAGGTTATTTATTTTCTGAGTCAAGATGGCATACTTTTGAAAGGATATTCAAGAGATATTTACGCGTAAAATACGAGAAAAATCACTTCTCACAACAGATTATGGGTCAATCCCAGAATAGGCACCTGATGTACCTCAATCCCAGATGAAGCACCTGCGTTCAACCTCAATCCCAGAATAGGCACCTTGCAAGGAATTAAATAAAAAAAACCTGATGATTACAAAATTTATTGTTTATACAAAGTTTATTACAAATGTAATAAAGGCAAAGTTATAAAAGGTTTAAAGTGGTTTAATGAATAAAGAAAAATTTTAGATATTATAAATTCCTGCAATATGAGCCCGAATGTTTCTGAATCCATCTGAAGCAAATCTATCTTGCCACATAAATTGGTATAGATATGTTTCTAATAATTCACGACGACATCCTCTCATGGTTAGGTTAGGTTAGGTTAGGTTAGGTTAGAGTTGATTTTTTCAAATATTGATAAAAACAATGAAATTATATCTCTAAAAACTGTTTATATTTTTTTCTCCTCAATCCCAGATTAAGCACCTAAAAATGATTTCAGGTGCCTATTCTGGGATTGATCCCAGATTATATCACTATAAAAGATAGATGTTAATATAGAACGAAACGCCATACATATTTCTCACTTCAAGTTGGGTATTGAAAACGAGGAGGATAAAAATTGGTTAACTTAAAGTAGACATTCCTTCTGACAAGTAAATAAAAGTTTTTTATTACTTTCCATTTAGTTTCGTTCCCATTCCTATTACCATTCCCATTCTGCAAAGCTAAGTCGTGGAAAGTGTCGTAACACCGATTCCCGTCGATCAGCAAAGTTAAACGACAATGGGTCTGGGTTGAAGTTGGATGGGAAACCGTCCTCTGCATCCAGATAACTGTGAGTTTCGATTCCAAGTAAAGCTGTATGTCCTCTCCATCATATGACCTTAAATGTTGCGCGGAAGTTAAATCACTCCTCAGAATGCGCAAAGTGAGAAATTCAGGGGAAATTTTATATTTTTTTTATTTAAGAAAGAATATCACCTCTTTGCATTCGCGGTAAAGGCTCAAAATGTGAATAGCTAAACTTTCATATATATATATATATATATATATATATATATATATATATATATATGTGCCTAAATCCCAAAGTATCACCAATAAAAAGCCACTATTTTACCCTTTAACTTCGATTTCGCAAATCGGTCGAACTTTCTTGTAGGAGATATTTTTCTAGGGTTAGGTTAAATTAACCTAATCTAATTTAACTTAACCTAAACCAAATAACTGGATGTGTAAAGACCTGAGGTAACACGAAGTAGGAGTTATTTGATTTAGAGTTTTTTAATTCAAATCCTAACGCGGATGAAATTCGAAAAACATAATCATCGTATCCGGTTAAAAAACAAACAAAAAGAAAAGGTTTCGCTAAATTTTGTTATAAAACACCTTTTCAACTTCAACACAAGCCAAAGTGATTAAACATTTTAAAATATCAAATATATAACCTGTTCGACCTACTTGGTAAAATATAGTGACAGACAAAAATTTACACAAATGTTCGGCCAACGTAGGCATTTACGATATATATATATATATTAGTGATGTAGGTGACATCCGCATCCGCATCCGCATCCGCATCCGCGGAACATCCGCACATTTTCTCGCATCCGCATCCGCGTCCGCATCCGCACTTTGGACTGCGGATGTCGTGCGGATGTCGTGCGGATGTGGACCGTTGAGATAAAACGTCATTAATAAGCGGAAATTATCAAATTCTACTATATTAATAGAACTTGTTCATTGTGCGCAAAAGTGATGCAAGCGACAAGACGAGAGGCTGTTCTTGTATGAAGTTACTCTCTTGCAACCTACTTAGATCCACGTTACAAAGCTAAGTTATTTTCACCTAGTACATTAGAACGAGTTAAATCATCACTTGGCAAAGCAGTTGAAGAGCTTCAATCTCTTGAATCTGTCGCTTCGCCACCCACCAAAAGAATAAAAGTTTCAGTGACAGAACCAACACCTTCAACAAGCAAATTTATCACAGAATCTGTCTCTCAGTTTCTTGAGTCAAGCAGCAATGACGAGACCTACGCGATGTCAAAAGATGTAGTGAAAATGATCGAGAGCTATCACCAAGAAAAACGCCTGGCTGCATGTGACAATCCAATATATGATGAAAAGAGAAACAGACTGGCAGCAGAAAAGGCAGAAAAATTAATGTTCCTTAAGCATAACCTTCCTATAATTAAGTTTGAACATTAAACGATGAACATCTTAGTGTACTTTATTTTAATTACTCATTTATAAATATGCCTAATAAAACTTTAAACTTAATATAAATAGTTATCAAGCTAATTAAAGATATCTTTCTATAAGGGTGGAGGTTGGGGAAAGAGGTCGGTGGGGTGCATTTGAGTTGGGTTCACGTCCCGCATCCTGGTAACACAATTATGGTTTCTAATTGTGGCTGAAACTCAACAAAATATAACGAATTTATTTGCAGACGAATTCACTAATTGATTTCTATATTAGTTAGATGCTTGATATTATTTTATATGTTCAGAGAAAAGTACAGCAATTATTGTACAATTAATCAATTATACTACATTATAGCTACAGCTCTCTCTATATAATAACTTATTATATACGTTAAACACAACAAATCTCGAATATATCCTAAAAAATAACGAAAATGTAGACATCCGCATCCGCGGATGTTGAAATCAAACATCCTCATCCGCATCCGCATCCGCGGATGTGAAAAAAATGACATCCGCTACATCACTAATATATATATATATATATATATATATATATATATATGTGTGTGTGTGTGTGTGTGTATATACTGTATATTCGAGTGGAATGTGCAGCTCTGATTCGTAATAAATTTAATAAATGGCACTCAGAGAAATTCTGAAATGGCGTCTATATTTATTTGTATTTGTTTGAGAAATATCTATAATGAAGATTGTTAATATAGCATTTATGTAAGTATTTCTAATTAAACTTTATGATATGCTTTTTTTTATACTTGTATAATTGTTTATGAAAAATAAATTGAAGATGTTTGTTTCAGAATAACTTCCCAAAGATTGTAACGGTTTTTATATATATATTTTTTGTGGGTTTCTGTTGGGAATAGGGGAGTAACACCAACTGAATTTAGAAGTCGGTCCCGCCAACTGTTATTCCTTGGGATAACAGTTGGGGGGAAAAAAACTCTTTACAAGGGTACCATAAAATCTTATATACCCAAGGAAGGTGTAGTCTAGACTTTGTTCAGTCAGGATCACAAGTTTTTGGGGCTCTTCAACATTTGTACGTATAGCTTGTCAGTTATTGTAGTTGCAAATTACCAGTCTCTCTCTCTCTCTCTCTCTCTCTCTCTCTCTCTCTCTCTCTCTCTCTCTCTCTCTCTCTGTCCCAATGTTGGGACGCCCGAAGCGATCGAGGAACTGCGTGCGGACCTAGGTAGGATAGGAGAGTGGTCCGAAAAATGGCAAATGCCGTTTAACTTGGGTAAATGCAAAGTGATGCACATTGGCTACGCCAATCCCAAGTCGGACTACTCGATGTTGGGTAGTAATATCGAGGTGACTGGTTTAGAAAAGGACTTGGGTGTGCTAATTAGCAGCGACCTTAAGTTTACGAAACAGTGCGTAGAGGTGGAAAAGAAAGCCCAGAAACTATTGGGTTATATCAGGAGGCAATTTCAGTTTCGGAACAAGGAGATTGTGCTCTCACTGTACAATTCCCTTGTTCGGCCGTACCTGGAGTATGCTGTGCAGTTCTGGTCGCCCACCCTCAGGAAAGATATTGAGAGGCTGGAGCGAGTGCAGGCGAGGGCCACAAAGTTAATCCCTTCCGTTAGGCATATGGGCTACAATCGACGGTTACGCGCCCTGAACTTGTTTTCGCTTGAAACTCGGAGGCTGCGCGGTCAACTGATCGAGGTTTTCAAGCTCTTACGAGGGTTCAACGATGTCGATTTTAGAAGTATGTTTAGTTTAAATGATAACCCAACTCGCAACAATGGTTGGAAGTTGGATTTGAAACAGTTTAGGACTAGTGTGTGTGGGAATTACTTTACATATAAGATCTGTGACATATGGAACAGGTTACCTTCGGAAGTTGTGAACAGTTCCTCTGTGGATCAGTTCAAGAAAAGGTTAGACGAAATCTTGCACACTATTTGAGTGTGTAAAGACATTTAGGACCTCAGTCTGCGGAAATTTCTTTTCCTATAAAATAGTTAAAATCTGGAACCAACTTCCCTCAGAGGTTGTTTCCAGTCAAAGTGTAAATCTGTTTAAAAATAGGCTAGACAAAGTACTGAACACACTCATAGTTTAAGATTAAAACCTCAGAAAACTCTGCAGGAGTTCGCTTGCTCGGTGTCTCTGTGAGCAAGCTAAATATAGAGCTATTTATATATTCTCCACTTTCCTGTAAAATTTCCTTGGCTACTTTTCCAGGGTCAAGGTATTTTCTTCAACCTTTTTCCGTACCTGCCTCTGGCAGGGAGGGAGCGGAGGGTGGGGAGAGAGCCTTCTACTTTTCTATCCAGTTTTCTACTACTGCTAGGATAGTTGAAAGACAAAATTTTCCCTGGCACCCGTTGCCATTGGTACCTCCTCGGTATGGGCCGCAAGGCCTTTTGAGGTACTTCTTTTCCTTGTAACTCTAGAGAAAGGTGGGAAGAGGCCGATAAAGAAAAACGGTGGGAAGGGGCCTACTGATGGCCCAAAGAAACCGAAGGATGTAGCTGCCGGTCGGGGTGGGTCGGGGGGTGTAAGTGCGGCTGAGTCTATGGTATGGGTGGCGACGGGTATCGAAAGGTATCGGGCAAGAAGGCTCCGAAGCCGAGACCTGAGACCCCGGTAGCGCTGTCAGGACCTCCACCGCTTTAGTCTCCTGTGCGCGAAGGAGGAAGACACTGTTTTGATTGGGGACTCGTAGATCAGGGTCCAGAAGAAGTACGGCGCATTTAAGGAAGGAATTAGAGGAGCTGCACGTGGCTAATCGGAGGACTGCGATCGTTGTCCACGCTGGTGGCAACGACCTGTTCCTCAAAGGCGGTAGGGTAGGTTCGACGGAAGGGATCATCACCGAGATCATGTCTCTTGCGGATGATCTAAAACTTAAGACATACAGGGGAATTTTGATGGCTATTTTACCGCGGATGAATGCCAGTAATCACGCGCTCAGTAAGGTCATTGGCATCAACGAGAGGGTGCAAGACTTGTGTGTCCCACTGGGCGTGAGGTTTGTTGACCCGTTCGACGCGTTTTCGGGTAGGTGGGACCTGTATCAGAGGGATGGTGTCCACCTCAATGTCAAGGGTAAAGGTGTGCTAGGCACGCTGCTTGACCGGCACCTATACCGTATGGTGAGGTCAAGCCCGGGGATTGATGATGGGCCCCCACCGGGGAGAGATGATGTTGAGCCGGTGGTGGACGTACCTTCAACTGAAGGGTGTGTCCATGTACAGGTGGGTGACCCTCCTTCCCCGTTGGAGGGGGCTCAGCCTCCTGCGGAAGTTGCCCCCTCGGTGCTGAGGGGCTATTCAACTCCCGACAGCCCTGGCTGTTCGGGAAACGGGTTGTGCTAGGGGGCGGTCAGAATAGGGAAGGCTCCCTTCATGCAGTGCTTTTTAATGCTAGGTTAATCAGGAATAAGTTCTGCGAGCTACGGGCGCTCTTAGCATCAATACCAGGATATCGTTGCTATCACCGAGTCCTGGATTCATACTGATCGTAAGGACTACGTTGAGGAGTTCGAGATTCCCGGGTATAGAATGTTTCACAAAGTCCGCACCGTGGGAAGGGGGGAGGGGTACTAATATACGTCAGGGACACGTTGAGTCCAGTTGACTGCCAGTTCTGATCGGAACGGGAGCTGCTTGGCGTCGATCTGAACCTGGGAGGGACGAACTATAGGTTAATCTTGATGTACAGACCTCCGCATCTCCTCCTCGAGGAGGATACAGCCCTGTACACCGAACTCCGTAGCCTTCTAGGGGACAGGGTGTGTGTAGTTTTAGGAGACTTCAACTGTCGCGGCATAAAGTGGGAGGACATGACTGCTGATGCCGAAGGGAGGAGGCTAGTTGACTTTGCTGATGAGAACTTCCTCACTAAGTGGGTCATTGGGCCTACACGAGGCGAAAGCGTTCTAGACTTAGTATTCATGACCGAAGACAACCTCGTCACTGGCCTCACCGCTGACGAATCGTTGGGCGGGAGTGATCACAGTCTGATTAGGTTCTGTGTGTGCGTCCCTCGGGTGAAGCGTAGTGACTCTAGAGGCAGTAAGCTCTATCTACGGCGGGCGGACTTTGTTAGCCTCCGGGATAGCGTAGGTGAGATGGAGTTAGAGGTCGGTGGCGATGTTGAGGAAGTGTGGAGTGCATTCCGGAACCAGTTCCTGGTGCTGCAGTCTGCTGCCATATCCTCAAAACCGGTTACCCCTGCTTCAACGCATCCTAAGTGGTTCAGTCGTGACATCACTTTGGTTATCCGAAATAGGAAAGCTGCGTATAGGAGGGCGAAGGCCAATCGTTCCCATGAGAACACTGAGGCGTATGTCCGCCTGTGCAGGGAAGTGAAGGAAAAGGTTAGGCTAGCAAAACGTAACGAAGATCTCCGGGTGACAAGCCTCTGCAAGGGGAACCCTAAGGAGTTCTTCAGTTATGTTAATAGTAGGAAGCCCATTAGAAGCATGATAGGTCCGTTAAAGGACCCAGCGGCGCTCTGCGGACCTCCGACGCAGACATCGCTAATGTGCTGAATGAGTACTTTGCGGGAGTGTTCACCAGGGAGGACACCCGCGTCATCCCCGTGCCAGGCGTCAGGCACGAAGGTGCTGGCCTGGATAGTGTTCGGTGTACCGCGACAGTTGTTGCCGATAGAATAGACAGACTGAGCCCGTTTAAGGCTCCTGGGGCAGACCAATTCCTCCCCAGAGTGTTGCGGTAGGTGCGCGACCAGGTGGCTCCCCACCTGGCTACAGTCTTCAACAAATCGTTGGAGCCGGGCCAGGTGCCTGGTGACCGGAGGGAAGCCAACGTGGCCCCTATCTTTAAGAAAGGGGCTCACGACATTCCAGGGAACTATCGTCCCATTAGTTTCACTTCAGTTGTAGGTAAATTATTAGAGGGGATAATAGCGGATAAGATCGTTCCCTATTTTGATTCCTACAAGCTGCTTGGGGACTCCCAACATGGGTTTAGACGGCATAGGTCGTGTCTCACCAACTTGCTCGAGTTTTTCCACGTCATGTTGAATGAGTACGATAAGAGTAAGGCGATTGATATACTTTATTTCGACTTTCAGAAAGCCTTTGATAAGGTACCTACCGTCGGCTAATGGCCAAAGTGCGCGCGCTGGGTATCGGTGGGGAAGCAAGTAACTGGATTGGAAACTGGATGAAGAGGTTTGTAATTAAAGGGGCTAGTTCGGGTTGGGCCTCGGTCACTATGCCACTCCCGAGTCGGACTACTCCATGTTGGAGAGTAATATCGAGGCGACTGATTTGGAAAAGGACTTGTGTGTGTTAATTAGCAGCGACCTTAAGTTTACCAAAGAGTGCGTAGAGATAGAAAAGAAAGCCCAGAAGCTGTTGGGTTATATGAGGAGGCAATTTCGATTTCGGAACAAGGAGATTGTGCTCTCTCTGTACAATTCTCTGGTTCGGCCGCACCTGGAGTATGCTGTGCAGTTCTGGTCGCCCACCCTCAGGGAAGATATTGAGAGGCTGGAGCGAGTACAGGCGAGGGCCACAAAATTAATCCCTTCCATTAGGCACATGGGCTACAATCCATAGTTATGTGCCATGAGTTTGTTTTCACTGGAAACTCGGAGGCCTCGCGGTCAACTCATCGAGGTTTTCAAGTTCTTACACGGGTTCAACAATGTCGATTTTAGAAGCATGTTTAGTTTAAATGATAACCCAACTCGCAACAATGGTTGGAAGTTGGATTTGAAACGGTTTAGGACTAGTATGTGTGGGAATTACTTTACCTATAAGGTCTTTGACACGTGGAACAGGTTACCTTCAGAAGTTGTGAACAGTTCCTCTGTGGATCAGTTCAAGAAAAGGTTTGACCGAATCTTTCACACTATTTGAGGGTGTAGGAAATTTTCCGTGGCACCCGTTGCCGTTGGTACCTCCTCGGTATGGGCCGCAATGCCTTTTGAGGTACTACTTTTCCTTGTAACTCCTTGTAACTCTCTCTTTCTCTAAGTAAGTAGAATTATATTTATTTACTTTATTATTGAGGTTAGGCCAAGCACTATTGCTTATTAATTAGACTTAATTTATTTCCTTTTCCGGTTTCTTAATTACAATTAACGAACATAATTCTGCATTGTTTAAAGTCTATTTTTCGGCTGAGTTTCGCTGGTGAAGTTAACGTGAAAATATGATTTTGCATATTTTTAGCCGGTCGTTATAGATTCCATTTTCAGACGAGTTAAATAGTTAGATTTGTCTTTTCGAGTCTATTTCCGTTTTCGGTCTGTAACACGTGCTCTCGCGGGTTCATTTCCCACATTCACAATTTCTCCCCCACGATTCATTGTATTAATTAAAATAACATATTATATTATTTAAAGTAACATCATTCTGCATTGTTATAAACGGCTGCCTACACATCCCATTCAGTTCCGTATTCAATTCCGTTTCCGGTCGGTGACCCGTGCTTTTCGCTTGTGCGTGTTTATTTCTGCATTCAACATTTCTTCCTCACTATCCATTAAATTAATTAGAATAACATATTGCATTATTTACATTAACATCATTCTGCATTGCTATTAACAGCTGCCTACAGGTTCCACTCAATTTTGTATTCAATTCTGTTTCCCGTCTGTATTTATTTATTTCTGCATTCACCATTTCTCCCTCACTAACCATTATATTAATTAAAATAGCATTGTTATTAACGGCAACCCACAGGTTCCATTCAATTCTGTATTCAACTCCGTTTCCGGTCTGTAACTCGTGTTTATTTCCGCATTCACCATTTCCCCCTCGCCATTGTTATATTAATTAAAGTAACGTATCATATTATTTAAAAGTAACGTATCGTATTATTTAAAAGTAACGTATCGTATTATTTAAAGTAACGTATCGTATTATTTAAAGTAACGTATTATATTATTTAAAGTAACGTATAAAAAAAAGACGAAACATGACAGGGCCCATAAACTGAAATCTGAATGCTTTAAATGTAAAGTTAATCATTGGTGTGTCGACTTCCCCGAAGGTAATATCAGCGACATCACATCCCTGAGTATGTTTATTTTGTAAACTTAGAGAAAACCACGAAAAGGAAGTTAAAGAGCTAAAGGAATTAGTACAAAAGCTTGAAGCTCGGATCGTAGCACTGGAAATCCAACCCAGTGGACAAGATCAGAGTAAAACCGCATCAGCAGATATAAACTCTAATATTAAACATCTAGAACAAAGCGTGGCCCGCTTGGAAAATACGGTGAATATTCTAGAAAGTAGGACGGAGGAATGAGAATTCCAAATGGTCAAAAATAAAAGACCCTCCAAAACAAAACATAAGGATTCAGAACCCCTTACCCTAAAAAATAAGTTTCACTTACTTGCCAACGAAGAGGAGGAATCCTTTATAATTGCGAATTCTCTGGTCAGAAATCAAGGGGACTTTTTCGGAGCAAGACGCGTAACCAAAAGGAAACTCCGATGTTTTCCAGGTGCCACGAGTCACATAATAAACAGGGAATTGGCCAAAATTAATATCAAGAGTAAGAGTTGCCCCATCATTGTATATGTTGGTGGCAATGACGTTTTCAGGGAGGGACAGGAGGGCAGACAGAGTCCATTGTAAAAGAGTTCAAGATCCTAACCGACAAGGTTAGGGAAAAGACAGATATGGGTATGGTTGTAAGATTCTCCCACGAATGCATGCTAGTGACTATACTTTAAGTAAAGCCATTAGCATAAATAAGAGAGTTAAACGCATGTGTGATGAAAAAGGCCTAAAGTTTGTTGATTTTTGCCCTACATTCTTCGGAAATGGGATACACTTTAATCAGAAGAGGAGAAAGAAGTTTGGTGATTTACTGAACATAAATTTGTATAATCTTTTTAAACTAGGACCCCCCAAACCAGTAATTGATCCTGCTCCCCCAACTGTTAAACCTACTCCCTAATCTGGAACCAACTTCCCTCAGAGGTTATTTCAAGCCAAAGTGTAAATATGTTTGAAAATAGGCTGGAGGAAGTATTGAATACTCTCATGGTTTAAGACTAAAATATAACGCAACTCTTATTTTAATAAAAAAATCCAACCTGTAAATTGTTTCGTCTGCGTCAGGTTGTGTCAGTGAAAAGTCGTCTGGAAAGACGTGACAAGTATTCATTTACCTATTATACTATTAATATATCGGCCAATTAGAACATTTACTAAATAAAACACTACAATGTGTGTGTATATATATACATACGAGGGTACTTCAATAAGTATCCGCACTTTTTATTTTAGTGATAATATAGTGTTTATAATATATACTCGTAATAACGAGCCAAACTGAGATCTATAGGCTTATTTAGGCTAGCAACAGTATAGGCTTATTTAGGCTAGCAACAATATAGGATTATTTAGGTTACTCGTAGCTGTCACATATCGTACGAGTAGTGAGCATAGCTGAGCCGCTTTCAATTTGTACTCTGGAAGAACAGAGATCCGTAGTTCGTTTTTTGTGGGCAGGTGTCAAAGGAACTGAAATTCACACGCGTTTATGTGCTCAGTATGGGAATAATGCGTTACCACGGCGAAGTGTGTACGAGTGGATTCAAATGTTCAAGGAAGGTCGGACATGTGTGACAGATGCTCAGCGCTCAGGACGACCGTCAACATCAACCAGTGGTGACAAGCAGGAAGAAGCTAGAGCCATGATTTTCGATGACAGAAGATTAACAATAAAAGAAATTGCATCTTCATTAGACATCAGTCAAGGGTCAGCCTATTCGATAGTTCATGACATTCTTGGCTTTCACAAGGTTTGTGGAAGATGGGTGCTCAAACAGTTGACAGAAGAGCATGGTTAATGCGTTTCTGGTCACATGACCTGAACTTTTGGTCAAAAATACATTTTTCTGGGTTAATATTACCCACTCTTTTCAAATCTGTTAGTTATTTTTTGTGCAAACTATTGTAGGAAATAATATAATAATAATATATATATATATATATATATATATAACCTTACCTTTTGTTAGCTTCCGCCCGAATTGTTCATTCTGAAGAAGGTCAAGCTTTCACTCCACCTTAGACCTACAGTTTAACGTGGAATCCGAACCACGCCCCACCAATAGACCAGCGTCTTAACCACTAGGTCACCCAGGGTACCCATTTATCTACCAACCACTTTCTTTACTGTGAGGAAGAATGAACGCTGGGTTTTGCTGCGCGCCGGCTGCTGTCACCTGGTCTCGAACCCGGGGCCGATGGATTCGTAGTCAGCGACGCTAACCACGACACCACCGAGGCACATTAATACACCACCGAGGCGCATATATATATATAGATAGTGTATTTGTAGTCGGGGGTGGTATGACGTCATGCTACTCTGCCACTTAATTAGTTTGTTGGTTTCTGTTTTGGCAATTTTTTCCTAATTGGATTCAGTTTGGTGATGTTTGTGATAGAATTATGACGTGCCGTTCGTGTGGTTTCGACTTTGAGAACTTGATTCGTCATGTACCCTAGATGAAGACAAAGCATTGGATGTTTTTATCAACTTCGGTGTTATTCTCTCATCCTTAACTTGCCCGAAATGTGACAGTGAGTGCCTAATACGAAAAGATCAGAAGATATTTAGGTGAAATAACCTATTAGGTTAATTGAATGCCAGGTTAGGTTAATTGAATGCCTGGTTAGGTTAACTGAATGCCCGGTTAGGTCAACTGTACGCCCTTGATGAATGTTAGGTTAAATCGTGATATTTTCGTTAGTTTAAACGAAAATGACGAGAGCAAACTTTTCTGGTTAATTTTGAGGTGTTTTGCACGTTTCCTGTGGTAATGCGTCGTTTACGAGATCTCGTAGCATATACATGTTAGGTTATGCTTTATTGTATAAAATGTAGTCAAAAATACATTTTTCAAGTGTATTTTGGTGTGCTTTGTTCGAATATGACCTTCATTTGCACAAGAAATGAAGGTCATATTTGAACAGAGCACACCAAAATACTCTTGAAAAATGTATTTTTGACCAAAAGTTCAGGACATGTGGTCAGCAACATAATTACCGAAGAGCACAAGCGTAATCGTATGGACGTCTGCTCTCGTCTTTTGGCGCGGTATTATAATGAAGGTGAAAACTTTTTGGGGCGCATTATCACTGGAGATAAAACCTGGATCCACCACTATGAACCAGAAAGCAAACGACAGAGCATGCAATATAATCAGTAGGATGGAGCAAAAGGAGAGAGTGCAATGCAATTGTAAATGTTGATCAATGTTGCAAGAGTGCCAAACCACACCTTGGCACCAGTGCCAGTGCCTTCCCAGGGGGAGGGAGTTGTTGCAAGAGAAACAAGGATTATGCAACTTGGATGCGGAGCTATCCTCCACGAGAAAGAGAGAGGAGAAGAGAGAGGAAGAGAGGTGTTCGCTTGACAGGAGCCAAGTGCATATTAAGACTTCAGCTGACCGGACGTTGTCTTATAGGCCCCTAATTAGCCAGTCGGCTTAATCAGCCAGTGCCTCCAGGCATTATCAGCCAGATGGCACAGTGTATACTCCGTTTTGGCACATACACACCCGTCTATACGCCCATAAAATATTACTCACACACAATTACATGCGATGGGCTCGAGACGCGGCGGCGCTCTCCCTCTCGCTCTCTCTCTCCCCCCCCTCCCCCTCTCTCTCTCTCTCTCTCTCTCTTTCTCTCTCTCTCTCTATCCCTCCCGCCCTCCCTCTCTCTCTCCCCCTCTCTCCCTCTCACCCACTCTCTCTCTCGTTCTCATGGGAACGATTGGCCTTCGCCCTCCTATACGCAGCTTCCCTATTTCGGATAGCCGAAGCGATGTCACGACTGAACCACTTAGGCTGCATTGAAGCAGGGGTGACCTATTTTGAGGGTATGGCAGCAGACTGCAGCACCATAAACTCATTCCGGGACGAGTTTATGCTGCTGTAGTCTACTGGCATACCCTCAAAATAGGTCACCCCTGCTTCAACGCAGCGTAAGTGGTTCAGTCGTGACATCGCTTCGGCTATCCGAAATAGGAAAGCTGCGTATAGGAGGGCGAAGGCCAATCGTTCCCATGAGAACACTGAGTCGTATGTCCGCCTGTGCAGAGAAGTGAAGGCGAAGGTTAGGCTAGTGAAACGTAACTAAGAATTCCGGGTGGCAAGCCTCTGCAAGGGGAACCCTAAGGAGTTCTTCAGTTATGTTAAGAGTAGAAAGCCCATGAGAAGCAGGTGGCTCCCCACCTGGCTACAATCTTCAACAAATCGTTGGAGACGGGCCAGGAGCCTGGTGACTGGAGGGAAGCCAACGTGACCCCTATCTTTAAGAAAGGGGATCACGAATGTCCAGGGAACTATCGTCCCATTAGTCTCACCTCGGTGGTAGGTAAATTATTAGAGTGGATAATACGGACAGGATCGTTGACCATTTGGATTCCTACAAGCTGCTTGGAGACTCCCAACATGGGTTGAGACGGCATAGGTTGTGTCTCACCAACTTGCTCGAATTTTTCCACGTCATGTTGAGTGAGTATGATAAGAGTAGGGCGATTGATACACTTTATCTCGACTTTGCGAAAGCCTTTGATAAGGTACCTCACAGCAGGCTAATGGCCAAAGTGTGCGCAGTGGGTATTGGTGGGGAAGTAGGTAGGTGGATTGAAAACTGGTTGAAGAATAGGTGGCAGAGGGTTGTAATTAAAGGGGCTAGTTCGGTTTGGGCCTCGGTCACTAGTGGGGTTCCTCAGGGTTCCGTTTTGGGGCCACTATTGTTTATCATTTACATAAATGACATCGACGGTGGCATCGTCAGTAGAATCGCCAAATTCGCTGATGACACCAAGCTTGGGGTCAAAGTTGGGACGCCAGAGGCGATCGAGCAGCTGCGTGCGGACCTACGTAGGATAGGAGAGTGGTCCGAAAAATGGCAAAGGCTGGTTAACTTGGCTAAATGCAAGGTGATGCACATTGGCTACGCCAATCCCAAGTCGGATTACTCGATGTTGGGGAGTAATATCGAGGCGACTGATTTAGAAAAGGACTTGGGTGTGCTAATTAGCAGCGACCTTAAGTTTAAGAAACAGTGCGTAGATGTGGAAAAGAAAGCCCAGAAGTTGTTGGGTTATGTCAGGAGGCAATTTCGATTTCGTAACAAGGAGATTGTGCTGTCGCTGTACAATTCTCTGGTTCGGCCGCACTTGGAGTATGCTGCGCAGTTCTGGTCGCCCAACCACAGGAAAGATATTGAGAGGCTGGAGCGAGTACAGGCGAGGGCCACAAAATTAATCCCTTCCGTTAGGCATATGGGTTACAATCGACATTTACGCGCCCTGAATTTGTTTCCGTTGGAAGCTCGGAGGCTGCACGGTCAACTCATTGAGGTTTTCAAGTTCTTACACGGGTTCAACAATGTCGATTTTAAAAGCATGTTTAGTTTAAATGATAACCCAACCCGCAACAATGGTTGGAAGTTGGATTTGAAACGGTTTAAGACTAGTGTGTGTGGGAATTACTTTACGTATAAGATCTGTAACACGTGGAACTGGCTACCTTCAGAAGTTGTGAACAGTTCTTCTGTGGATCTGTTCAAGAAAAGGTTGAACCGAATCTTGCACACTATTTGAGGGTGTATGAATTTTCCGTGGCACCCGTTGCCATTGGTACCTCCTCGGTATGGGCCGCAAGGCCTTTTGAGGTACTACTTTTCCTTGTAACTCCCTCTCTCCCTCTCACCCTCTCGCCCTCCCTCTCTCTCTCCCCCTCTTTCCCTCTCTCTCTCTCTCTCCCTCCCTCCCTCTCGCTGTCTCCCTCTCGCTCTCTCTCTTATATAATATATATATATATATATACACATCCCCGTTAAAAAGTAGGTCTAGAGCGGGGTGAAAAGATTGGCATTCGTTAGAATGAACAATTCGGGCGGAAGCAATCAAAGGATTAACCAAAGAAAGCCTACATATGTACAGTTCCGGAAAAAAGTTAATTTAAAAAAATTCTGAAAACTATAAAAAATTAGTACAAGAAGTGTGCGCAAAACTTATAATTAACAATCACGTCAAATTGCATTAATTAACTCAGCCTCTCCCAATTCTGATAATTATTCTTTTAAATTATTTTTATCAATGTAAAACCCGATAATTCCTTCATATATATATATATATATATATATATATATATATATATATATATATATACGTTCACATTTAAAAATAAAATTTGAAACATCTGATATTCATCTTTTTTGTTTTTCTACAACAACAAAAATTTAAATCGAGAAATGTATGGACTTCATGCTCCACTAATTCCATTGTTGTGGGTGAGGTTATAAATACCCTCTCACTTCCATTCTGAATTTCTCCCATATATATATGTTTGTCTAATTCTTTATTGCCGTTTCTCTGGTTTCCAAGATTCGAGATAAGGCATGCACCATTAAATTATATGGCTGTCAGCATCGGGTCATTAACTATACAAGCCATGAGAAGGTTGAGTTTCAAATAGCGATAATTAAATGAGTCTTTGTGAAAAGCTGCATGATGAGGTGATATTTTTTTAAAAACCATTTCCAGTTCCAGACGATTTAATTTACAGGGCATAATAAATTTTAAGAAGCTAATTTAGACGGGTACCATAATTCGCTCTATTTTCGCTTCAATTTCCTCTGAAAAGTCACATGATGAGGCGTTGATTATTTTTGAAAATTTATTTATTGTATTGTACGATAACGCAGGGACCCCAATAAACTTTTACAGCGGTTTTCTTTATGGATAATTGAATCTGAAATTACCTTCCATTTTTATATTTCAGAGCCATAAACCGATTCACATACCATCCTCAGTTACCTCTCGCTCTCTCCCTCTCTCTCGGTCAAATACAAGATCAAAAAACAAAGCGTTTCTCGTCTCTCCACGAATGGGCATATCTTACTCGCCCCAGATTTCACGGGGCAACCAATCACAGCCCTGTTGGAGGAGCCCAGGACCTCTGTTTGGCCGCTGTGAATGCCTACGCGTTAAGCCCCACCCAAAATTCACTTATAGCCAATAGGAAGCTCGCTAATCGTATGTTGTGGGTTGGTCACAAGTCCCCTTTAGAAAATGGGACAGGTCATCTCAGAGCCTCAGTTCGAGTGTTTTTTTCGCTTAGTGTTTTTCAAATATACACTGAGTCAGTTATCGCTCTACAATTCTCCCGATTTGTTTGAAGATCAAGATTTCTACCCATCAGTTGCACTCCACCTTTTAAAATGTTTCAGAAAATTGTGACGAAATGCAAGAGCCGTTCAATGAAGACGATATTAAAATGTAAGTAGTTAATTTGTGATTATATTCTGCGGTTCATTCAGTGTTATCTTATAAGTGCCATAATAAATGCGATTTGAAAATAGTTTGTGCTTTATTCTCGGCCTATATATAACGTTTCAATCGGCGTTAACTTATAAAAGGCCACAATAATTGAGTTTTGAAAAATATTTGTAATTATTCTGTTTCCTTCGTAGTTACTTCGGCATATATATATATATATATATATATATATATATATATATGGTGGAGCTTTAATAATACTTTTCTCGATAATTTAAAGGCAGCACCGCAGTAGGATTTTAAAATTACCAAAACGTTTAAGAATTGTCTGTGGGTTCGAGACCCGGTGTCGGCAGACGTTGTCTTAGCACTCATACTTTTGAAAACTGTCAGGATATCAGCCTTTTTTATTATAATTTTTAAAATTCGTGGCATTTTCTCGTATTGTAGCTCTTTAATTAAACTAATTTAATTTTACTTAACTTTATAGGACCGATGCGGAACTTGATCGTGTTATAGCTACTTTTCGTTTTGATGAAAGGGGAATAAATGATATGGCTGCTTTACCCCACAACCAAATCAGTGATCTGAACACAGAGGTCGTGGTATTGGCTCACATCCGGTCCAACGAGTGCCAAGTTATCGGGGAACTAATGTAAGTACTTTTTTGGGGGGGGGGGGGGGTTAAGAACAAAACACATTGTATTTTCATTTAATTTATTAAATGGTAGAAAATACAGTATGTACAAAGCGGAACCAGTGTCCATTAAATAAGTCTTAACGGGTACAAATAGGCCTTTACATAATATAGATCTACACCTTTACACAATACAGCGGGTGCTAACATATGGGAACCTTTTTTTTATCTGTCTGCATTCATTCTTATCATTCATTTCAGTGTTGCACATATCGAATAATTTTAAAAAATTTATAAATCCCTTCCCACGTGACAATGTGCATGAGAAATGAGAGGGCGTACATCCCGCACGTGTTACTATAATATCCTTAAAGGCGATACGGGTTCCATACAATCTCAGGTACATGTATCTGTTCGATAAACTGCACAACCACAGAATCATTCCAGGGCTGAGCGCCGAGTGAATCAAAATAGTACATTCTTTCCCTATTTTTAAAATAGATTGCAAACCAATGAATCCCCTTACCCCCCACAATGTCGGTGTTAACGATAATCCCGTACCAGTTTCTCGTAGTTGGCAACTTCAATATTTCATTCTTTGCAAACACACCGATAAATTTGGAGCGTGTGAATCGGTCACTTTTCATTACTCTCTGGAGTGTATTCGTGTCCATTTTAAAAGTCTGTCACCGCGTTCCTGAAACGATCAACTTCTGTTAGTGCCTGTGATTCGAGGTGAACCAGCACACTTATAGGCGCGTCTATAGGCTTGGCAAATTCCAACCTGACTGAGATGTTTCCACTC
The DNA here is from genome assembly GCA_023014485.1 of Bathynomus jamesi. Lineage (NCBI taxonomy): Eukaryota > Metazoa > Arthropoda > Malacostraca > Isopoda > Cirolanidae > Bathynomus > Bathynomus jamesi. The sequence goes on from JAJOZX010000186.1 coordinate 602,452, forward strand.
TGTTGTGGACTTAAGTGTGTATTTACGCCAGCAGACAAGTCAGGCGTAATATCAAATGAATAAATGTTAAATTCTTCGACAAATTCTTTCTGCGTTACACCGAACCCAAGCGCGTCACATGCACCTGTATTATGAGCCAGACTACTATAAGCTCTCGCGCAGAGCGAGAACGCAGCGTCTGATGAGTAATCAACAGTCATAGTCCCTCCCAAAGCGATGCCATTTACGTATAGAGTAATATTTTTAAGGCCGAAATTCTCGAATTTAAAGGCACTCTTTTTATATTTTCCATTCTTCAAGGCGTGGTCCTGCATTCCAATTAATATCCTTTTAGGTAGAACTCCAAGGGCCACGTTTTCTAGTTGCTTCGAGGCCAACTCAGCGGGCACCGTGTATAGTTTGGTCTGTACCCTGTTAATTGGGTATTTTACTGTGGCGTGTATTAAGTCTTTCTCAATTTCTATTTGTTTTGGCGAACTTAATTTCACTCGGCGTATACACAAATACGCCTCCATTATGTGAATCACAACGGGTTTCGCGCCCTCTTCTTGATGAGACCCCAGATTTATGCAGATCTCAGGAATCGTGCGGGTAAGCTTCAACTTCATATCCACCCCGTTCATAAGCAGTTTCTCCTGGAATGTAAAATCTGTATGAAGACGTCCAAAAACATTCGTATATCTTTTTTTTAGAATTTTTAAATTTATCCTTTATACTACTTTCATCTTTAGTATGGTAATATCCCTCGGCGGTTAAAAAGGTGTTCTTCGCTTCTTTTGAAAAGTTGAGGACATTTTCCAGATATGCTTGTAGGTGATAGTACCCCGTTCCTGCCGAGATGTTAACCTGATTTAAATACACCTTACACTGGCTGAATATGGAGTGTAAAAAGTTGGTTTCAGGGTACGCAGAGTAATTATCATCGCGGTCCGTTCCATTAGAATAGGCTATACGCAGTTTAACGTACATGTGCATGCAGCTCGGGTAAAAAAAGTAAGGGCCTGAGCTGGGTATCACGAATTCTATAGGGACACTCGGCGAACTAATTGTGTTTAATGGGTTAATTGTAATAAAGTCGCTATGCTCAATAGAGACCTGAGTGGGGGGGGGGCATATCAAAGAGGGACAGTTCCGAATTACAGCATTGTGAATTACACGGGTGGATGAAACGCGCCATGACGAGTCAGAAATAGTGCCACCTCTCTCGACAACTAGTAATCAGCCTATGATTCGTGAGAGTAGTGTCCTCAGCTTATATCAGTTAAAAAATGATCAGTCATAGGTTTCATGCGCTTATAGCACTTCTTTTTTATTTCATTTTACGTTTAGCGCCACGTGATGGTAACCCCTTCTTCCTGGCAGATCTCTTCTTTCCGCCACCACGCATTTTTCTCTTTGCATCTTTGATGATCTCGTCTCGTGTACGTTTTTTAATGTTTTTTAGAGCTTCTTTAGGTTTAGTTCCACCCATTAGGTCTTCTGCCGCGTATGTAACGTTTGTTTGTAACGCCTTCCTCCTTAGGTATCTAGCACCGCTCTTCAACAGTGGGACAGCGGTGCGTAGTATGGATGAAAAAATGGATCGAAGTCCACTCCCACGCTGGTATCTCACTCCTCGGTAGACTGTGAATGGCCTTCGGGTCATTATAAACGGCGAAAGTGTAGTTTCACTGTTAAGCTCTTATCACCGAATGGAAAATTTTTTCCCCTCAATCGTTCTTATATACTGTATATCGAGATGTTGGTTACCCCATTAGTGCCGAAAGTTGATCTACTGGGATGATTTTGCTGAAAATTCCAACGGAGGCTAATAATAGGGATGTAAATGACTACGCAAAGTTTTATTTTCAAATCTTTATTAGTTACCAAGATATAAGGTGTCCGTTTTAACGGACGCCAGGCACTAGGCGGATAGGAACTACATAGTTGTCATTTATGCTTAGAAGACGTTACAATTCTCTTTTCATAAAAATGATTGCACTGAAATCACCAAAAGCAGTGGCTGATATTTATGCACACAAAAATATATTTATATAATACATATAATACATACATACACGAAATGCAATGGCTATTTATTAGTATGATATTGAAATTAGCTTCAATTATTAATCAGTATCATTTTCGTGCTACTGGACATGATATGCTTTGAAGCATTTTGGGTGAAGCACTATGTCGCACTTTTCGCACTGAAAGTGACTTTTTCCAGGGCAATGCTTGAATCTTCTTTCTCTTTCGATGTATACTTATCCAGTGTCCAATGTTATCATAGCGACCTATATTTGCCAAATGTGAGGACAGTCTTTTACCTTGAAGCTTTGGAGTACCGTGTGTCTTCATTGGAGAAAGGGTTACATTTTCAATAAATTGAAAGAGAGTGATTGTGTGTCCGGCTTTGTTCATCAAAATGCATGCATTATTTACGGAAACAGATATCATGTAGGAGAATATCGGCCACCACCACTTCCTCTGTCTTATCCGAATTCGGTATGTGCCAACATTTTGATCCATCTGATCAACAAATCCTATGTACTTATTATAATTTTGAATGGATTAAGGCTGTGGCACTTTAATATAGTTCTCCATTCTATCCCATCTTTCTGTTGGACTTATTTTCTCAGTTTCAAAGTTCGACACCAGAATGACATCATTATTATCCTTCCACTTTATAATAATCAAGTTATCTGATACGCTGTAATCAGAGAAGCCTCGTACGGCCTTCTTCATTTCAGATTTTGATTTCAGTGGACACTTCTCTGTTCTGTTTTCTCTGCAAGTTCCCGATGCACAAATACCTTGTTTAGATAGCTCATCAATGAGGCTAAGACCAGTAAAGTAATTGTCAAAGAACACTTTATAACCAGCATCATTAGGCACACGAGCTTGAGAAAGAAGCTGCAACACAACATTGCCACCAACGCCAATCTATTTGTCAGTTGTTGATGTTTCATTTGAATTCTTTCCCATGCAGATATCAAAAGAATGCAAGTATCCGTTCTTTGAACACCGGGCCCACATTTTGAAGCCAAATCTGATGGGCTTACCTCTGATAAATTGTTTTGCATAGTGTTTACCGTAATATGGTATCATGCTCTCGTCTACAGATAGATGTTCTTCCAAACCACTGTGCTGAAGAAACAACTTTTCTTGCAAATGATCAAACAATGGCCTGAGCTTATAGGCTCGATCATCAGTTTGGTTTATATTGTCAGCCAAATGAATGTTCCAAGTATTGCTTCGAATCTATCCCTCCTCATATGTTTGGACAGTACTTTCGGTACATTATCCTCAGATAACCAATATTTTCTTTTATTTGGGAGAGGGCAGTGCACAGAGAGCAATAAACCTGCAATAAATACAAATAATTCAGACTCTGATAAATTTAGATTACGATTATTTGGAGCAGCGTAACTATTGCTTTGTTCAATTAATAATTTGTTCAAATCTTTGTTAAAAAAAAGCTGAAAAAATTCGACGGGCGAAGAACAAGTTTTTGATTGTTCAGATATTTCTTTTGGTTAACAATCAGTTGTGAGGAATATTGCAGGTTTAATTTTCTTCCATTTTCTAAGCATTATCTTTTTTGAGGGTTCTCTTTTACTAAATCAGATTGCTTTCATTGTATGTATCTAATACATTTTGATCATTTGAATATCGATTATGAAATATTTCCGCATTGGCTTTCAAGACTCATTTCTTCAAACGGATTGAACTGCCAGCGGCTTCATCATCTGAATGGTCACTGTCACCATCTGACAATTCATCAGTATTGGGAAGTCCCATGTAAACATTACCACTTGTATCCAGGTCCTCTAGAATAGCCAAAGCAAAGCTTCAGCAGTTGTCAGTCTGAAAGAAAAAAAATGCAAATGTCACAAAATGTAAAAAATTAACAAATAACTAATAAATAAATAATAAACAAAATAGTAATTAACTAATAAACAAAATATCAATTTAGTTTCCTCAAATTTAACACAGAAAACGTTTCTTGTAGAGTTCATTGAAAATGGACACTTGAAGGTGAAACATAACAGCACTCTACTGCCGAGTGTCCGTTATAACTGACACTGATTTTTGAACAAGCTATTTGGAAAATATAACAGACATATTCAATATTATGTGGTTTCATCATCTAGAGCACCTTATGAACTTAATGTTAGTATATAGCTATCTACTGAAACTACATTATAGAACTAACAAAATATTCACTTTTTATTAACTTCGTGAAAATACTCCGATTCGCGGCAGCCATCTTGATGTTATGATGCTAGTGAAAGAAATGTTGCCAGATAAAGGTTGTTTTTTTGTTAAATGTAATCTCAAAACAATAATTATCGTATTATAATGAAATATTCTAAAAAATAAATGCACACAGAAAGTAACGCACATTTTTCAGCGTCCGTTAAAACGGACACCAGGCACTAATGGGTTAATAGATTAGTCGCAACATTCACATAATGGGGCTTGTCATATGTAATACTCAAACTTTTCCTTCTATGGTTGGGGATGTGTGCAATGCGCAACAGGTGCGCCTGGGTGTCCCCAACAAATTGGTGCTCTACAATATTGCTGTAAATGTAGCACATGTCTGGAGGTGGAGCGTTTTCACCCAATTTCTCCATCTTCAATTGATACATAAAGCTGAACATGTCATACTGTGCCTCGTGAAAGGTATCTCTTTGGAGAGCTGCGCTATATCTGCCCTCAGCCACAATTGTGAACAGCTCTTTATCTTTAATATTTCTACTGAACGTTGATTTTAACTTCAATGTGCATGCAGGCGCGTCTATTTTTACGACTTCAAAAAATAAATCATTTGTCGGGTACGACTTTTCAAGACTCTTGTTTAACCCCGTCACAATGTCCATGGCTGTATCATAATGCCCGATTCCTAGCGAAACATTTGTGTTATAGTACTGTTTCTCACCGAACAGGACTGATCGCATAGTATTGTCTAAGGTTATGCCTAATTTTTCGCACTCATCGATTCTTCTAGGGATCAGAAACACGATTTGCTCATTTTCATGACTTAAAAATTTATAGACTAACTGGAGTTCACATAAACCCACCTCATACGAATCACGATCCAATTCAATGGGTCCGTGGAGTTCTGTCACAAAGTTGGCGAGGGTGTTGTTAGGATGTACAGACAGAGAAGAAAAGGACGGGAGTGTGACATAAAAGTGGCTAGGCGCCATATTGCATACTAATTAAGCTTCATTATTGCAGCAACTTTTATATAGGTGTTGAAGCTTTCTGGGAAACCCAGCCATTTCACCAGGTACATTTTTCTCTTTCTTGAACCTTTGCTGCCTAAAATTTTTTCAATTTTAAACACACTTTTTCCTGAATTAAATGTCACTTTCTGCAACTCCTCGCGATAAAAGCCTCCAGCGATCTCTTCCCCATTCAAATCTTCAACGTAATACATCATTATCTCGCCTTTAGGTCTCATAGCACGAACTTTAAAAACCTCACGTGTCCATCCTTGCTTAAATCCCTTCGCGAATTTATTTCCCGAACGTGATAGCCTTACATAATCATTGATTTTGAAATGTGTAGAGTGTGGTGGCGGTACTCCATCTCCTCTCACCTCTGGCAGCGCACCTCTTTCTAAAACTTTGTTAGGTGTTGTGCCAATCACGGTGGTGTGAACGGTTGTATGATGATGTCAATGACCCGAGAACGTTTATATATCTGTATGTGTTTTTATGTGTAAAATAGCGATGCATGCGTTCCTTTATGGTACGTTGAACTCTTTCAGCTAAAGAGGCCTTATGTATAGAACTGCTAGTGTAGTAACTGATATTAAACTCTGTCAGCATGTTCTGAAAAGCGCGACCTATAAATTCTTTCCCCATATCCGTACAAAAATAGCCAGGAACCCTTTCTTCTTTTAACATCAACGTTTTGGTCACTTTAGCAACTGTTTCAGGCGATTTATTTTTCAAGGGAATTAGCCACAGATATCTAGAGAATACATCTATTATGAATAGGATGTAGCGGTATCCGTCATTATACACTGAATATCTTTGCATGTCTGTTAAATCCGCTTGCCAAATAGAGTCAATCGAATCCGCGGTTGTCTTGGCCGTTTTAAACCTTTTTCTCACCAGTTTATGAAGTGTATAAGCATCCTGTTCCCGCAAAAACCGCTCAACATCTTTTTTCCCTTCCCCGTAAACACCTCTGTACAGTCTATTAACGCCACCATAGGAGGCGGGGTTAGAAATGTGATAACAGTGTTTACTTAATATGTTAGCCATTTGCGTATTTTACAGACACGTGGATAAGGTTGGCCGTTTGTTCTCTTCTTTCTCTTCTTCAGAGACGCTGGTGTTGGGGGCGATGGCGTACTCAGTTGTGACACATGCGAGACTTGATCCAGGTCTTTTAACCTACTCAGATTACCTACCAATGTTTTGGGGACATTTATTTGTTTTAGTCTTGCTTCAGTATGCTTCCATCCTGTTGGTGAGGGTCTATCCCACTTTCTCACCAGATCATGAAAAACATCAACGATATTGGATCCTTGTACCCTTGTTCCTTCAACAATGACCTCGCCTGTTTCGGCCCACTGTATGATGGGGTCCTCACTCAATAGATTATAAAGACTTAAGCCTTTATTCCTCAATTTATGTGGGAGACTGTTTTTTAACATATGTTCGATGTGTTGTGTTCCGTTGTTCTTTTGTTGGTCATCTCTAACGTCGGGCCCAGGTCCTGTGTCGCCATGCTCAGCGCTACTCGCGCTGTGCCTAATAACCACAGGGAGCTCTGTAGGATGCTTATAATCTTCGTACTCATGAAGAAATTTCTGCAAAGCCTCTTGGTACAAGATCCTTTTCTCATCAGGTGACTTTTCACTGTTTAATAGGGCTAGCAACTCGCTTTTCATTCTTTTAAGCCTACTTTTACGGGGTTCTAGAGCCGTGTCTGGAATCTTTGAACTTTGCAATGAAGCATACACCTCGTGCGGAATCACAACCACCTTCTTCATTATATTAATCTAGTCAGTAAAGGGCCCAAAACTGAAAATAAGATGGGTAGGAATGATCCTCCTCTTTGTTCAATAAATCGGTTTTTCTTACCCACAGTTTGACTTTTATGAGCGAGCGTTCGTATTATGTTCTTGTAACGACGTAAGCGAGCCTTCTGAAGGGGTTTCATTGGCACATTACATTTTATAACATTAAGACAAATTTCACAGATGCATTTTAAAAGTCGGAGTCGATATTTTCAACAAACATCTGTTGCAGTGCCCTGGGCAATCGTTGATAGATTTTTATTAATTCACGATATTTCTTCAGCCTATTTGTCATTCTGGAATATACACCGTTTCAGGTTCGCTTGAGAATATATTCGTTCTTTGAAGCACCCTAAACGTGTTTCGCGGGTGAAGGTCACAAAGCAAATATCCATAACGCTGGCTTGTGGCTTCTTTATAAACCTCCAAAAACTCCTTAAGTTGATTCGGGAACATTTGATTGGCTAATACCCCAATTTGTGACACATCTCTATGTTGTGCGAATAAGACTAGATATTGTGTATTTAGTGACACATCGCGCATGTATCTATTTCTGAAAAATAGATTCTGGTTGATAAAGAATACGCTTATGTTAAGACGGTGGGAGAACACTGTAAACGTCTCTGCAAACGTTTTAGCCATTTCCAACATGAGATCGTCAATTACAATAACTGTATGTTCATTACCTTTTAACGAATTAACATCATATACACCCTTGTGGAACAAAATTTCATCTTGGTACTCGTTGAACGCTGACTGATACATCGAATAGCACCATATTACTTTATGCACAAATTTTGAGAACATCTCCCCCTTATCTTTAATGATTTTAAGCATAAATACAGTTTTTCCACATCTTGTAGGGCCAGATATAATACATGTGAAGGGGCTTGTGAACCTGAATTTTTCTACAGATTCCATCTCTAACACGTCACACCCCTAAGTGGGTCATTTACAAAATATTACAAATTTTGAGTGCTGCTCCTTATATTTTGTTTTCTTCTTCCACAGAACCGTGAATGACGACGATATACAGTAGGGTGGCCCACTTTTCAATTTTTTTTTAAAAGTATAGGTGATCGTGGTTTTTCCCATTATTTGGCACTATACTAGCACAATGGTACCATTTTTACAAAAATTGATCAATATTTAGGGGTCTCGCATCGACCTTGAAATTACTATTTTTTTTTAAAAATGCGTACGTTTTAACTTTTTACTGAATCAAGATAAATCATTAAGTAGGGATGTTTTCTGAGTCCTCTTAATCAGAGAAGTCGTTTGGTGTGCCTGCCAATGTCATACGACTAACGGTTTAAAAGTTGTGCCTGTATACAGGTAATACCAATGTGCTAGTATAGTGCCAAATAATGGGAAAAACCACGATCACCTATACTTTTCAAAAAAATGAGTCACCATACCCAGGCGGAATGTATAATGTATATAGGTAATTAGAAAATGCACTATGCCTGTGCCATGTACCTAACCTATTTCTTTTTTTGCAGATCATAACATTTTGAAATTCTGTCTGAGTTCCTCATCCTTTGTCATGGACAAATCGATGGCAACCATAACTGGAAGAACTCTTGAAGCTACAAATAGAGAGTCATCAAAAGGAAAGGCGAAAATAACATCGCTACCTTCTCTAAGATCGGCCTCGGAAATTTTTTTAGTTGGCCAACCGTCGTCCTCCATCAGTGGTAGCAAATTGCCAACAACACGGCAGGTTTTGAAATACTTCTTCAGTGTTATCCAGTACACTGCTAACAGGAAAGACGCATTCAAAGAAACCGTAAACAACGTCTTAAAGTTTTGGAACATGGCCCGCATTAAAACAATCACAAAGCTCAACTGCGAACGGAAGCTAGAGGCATTGTGGAAAGAGTGGCACTTACTCCAAAAGAGCAGAAAACGAGAAACTGACGCCGGAGGAAAACGGCAGAAGTTTTCGGACAGTGTGGACAAGCTGTGGGATATCGGAGCATCTGACGCTGTCGAAGATATAAAGAAAAATCGACTGCTGTCCGACAAGGACAAGAAAGAAGACATTGACTTCTACCTCGATCAACGTGGTCCTCGGGTGGCAACGATGAGCGGGAACGATAAAGTTTTCGCTGTAAAAAGAAAGCTACAGGAAGGAAGAAAACGTCCTCGCCAGGAGCCGCAAACCTCAAAGTGTGCATACGAAACCGGAGATGAGGCCATGGAGAATGATGATACTAGCATGTCAGGAGAGTCGGAGACAGAACTAGCGTTCCCCCTGCCGAAAGAGCCAAGTGTGTCTGTCAATCTTCCTCGCCGCATCCTTAATGCACCTGCTGTCATGGAAGTGGTTGATCGTTTCCGCATGACCAATAATCAGGTGCGTATTGTGTATAGTATTCATCGATAGCGTCAGTTTTAAAGTGTCCCGTAACCCACATGTATTCTTGACAGTTTCCTTTCCACTTTCCATTCTTTACATAGGTAGTAAGCATTGTGGCTGCTATCACACGTTCGACGAGTCCTCCTGGTTCTTATTTGCAGGTCTGAAGATGTATGGGTCTTCGTGGCTCACCCTGCCAACTGATAAGTCGGACGAGAACGAGGACTTTTGTCGTCTGAAGGATGTGATCTCTAATCTCCAGGTCACCAATGACGTCGCTGAAAGAGGAGTCCAACTGATACAAGACTATGCGAACACGGTCACAAAGGACGAGGCACAGCTGCAGGATCTTCAGCAAGTGGTGGAAAAGAACCGGAAAGAGCTCGGCGACTTCAAGAAGTCATCACTCGCCACGATGACATAGCACAGAGGGACAACGTTGCAGCCAGTGACGTGTGATAGTGGTCAATACAATGCAAAAGTGATTGTTTAAGTTATTGTTTCTTTCTTCCTTATTTGTCTGCTAGTTGCTGATTTTTTTGAAAAGTATAGGTGATCGTGGTTTTTCCCATTATTTGGCACTATACTAGCACATTGGTATTACCTGTATACAGGCACAACTTTTAAACCGTTAGTCGTATGCCATTGGAAGGCACACCAAACGACTTCTCTCATCAAGAGGATTCAGAAAACATCCCTACTTAATGATTTATCTTGATTCAGTAAAAAGTTAAAAAGTACGCATTTAAAAAAAAAAAACTCGTAATTTCAAGGTCGATGCGAGACCCCTAAATATTGAGCAATTTTTGTAAAAATGGTACCAATGTGCTAGTATAGTGCCAAATAATGGGAAAAACTACGATAACCTATACTTTTAAAAAAAAATTGAAAAGTGGGCCACCCTAATATACAGCACCCATCATCGATATCACAGACGAACCCGATGACCGTGCAGCTACAGAACCCTTCCCCGCTGACGAACCCTCACCAGCGACACCTGTAGCATACGACAATTCAAAGCGGAAGCATGATGAAGAGCCCTCCACGTCAGGTATAAAGCGTGCCAGGATTGCTCCGGTTGTTAGATCCCCGGTAATGGAGCCCCAACCTTCTACGTCTTACGACACAACCCCCACAATAGTACCTTCCTCAAATATGCCCCATTGTTCAGTTCCGGGTACTTCCTCCACAGCAGCTTCTCATACTGTGGAGGATGGTATAACATTCGAGTTGGTGCGCACCGCTAACCCCACCCCTGCCCTGTCTAGAAATCGGTACGTGGTCAGGGTTGACCCTGGATCCTTGTATACCAACAGACTCCTGCGCGTAGTTGAACGTATTGTGGAGTTTGCATCTCAGAACCGCGACGATCGTGAAGTCCGGACGAGGTTATCCTTCAGGTTCGAGTCAGATGAGGGAGACGATTTTTGGGTGGTAATAACGTTCAGACGTTTGGCGGCTGTAGACCTAGAATATATCTTGGGCCGTATAATGCAAGTCTCTGAAAGTGGTACATCCTTCAATATGGACAACTTCATGGTAGATATTGACAGAGTATTCCGGGTTGCGGGTCATAGTGCCACACCTTATACTCTTAATTTCAATTCTCCGGTTATTTACAGAAAGCATTTAAACGGCGATCGTGGTTGTGGTTTTATAGCAATAATCTTAGCTCGTATGTTCACTGTGCTAAATACTTGAACACAACAAATTTGGCTGCCCACGGTTGTGCAGCGTGCCCGTAAACTGGCTTCAGATTGTAAGCTTGAGTTTGAGTGTAATATGGGTCCTGAAGAACTGAGAAAGGCCGAGCAGGAAATGAATGCACGTATAGTCGTATTTGGAATGGATGATCGTCGTAGGCCTGTATATGTTTTTAAAAGCAGCGTGAGAGATCGTACAAGACCTCTACTTATTTTAGGATTGTCAGGAACATCGTATCTCCCCATCCGTAACATAAGTGCTCTCTACGCCAGTTATGATAAAAGTCGAAAATATGGAATACATCATAATTCGTGTAAGGGTTGTCTCGAGTTTGCTGATGATATGGTGAAACAATGTAAGGATTGCTACATGGTATGTGAACAGTGTAAAAGCCCCAAATGTGAAAGTCGTGTAGTTGAAACCGAGAAGAGGGAATGTAATATGTGTTGACGTACATTTTTCAATAATAATTGCTTTGAACTCCATAAATCAAATGGCACTTGCGGGAAAATGAGGATGTGTAAGTGTGGCATGTTTCACATGATGGATAATTGGGGGAATTTCAAACATAAATGCGATGAAATTCACTGTTCTACATGTCATGAAAAATATAAGGCGGATGGAGTGAAGCATGTATGTTATATGAAAGAGCTAAACCTAAAAATAGCCCTTGTATAACCGTGTACTACGATATTGAAACTTACACGAACGCTGAAACCAAAGAGGTCATTCCACATTTACTCGTATGTCAGATTATCTGTGATGAGTGCCACAAATGTGGAAACGGACAAACGTTTTTAAAACGAATGCACACGGCTGCCCTGTGAAACTCTTTGTATCCTATATTGTCAAATTAGCGGACAAGTTCAAAAAAATTACTGTGTATATTCTTTCCCATAACGGGGCGAAATTTGACACACAGTTCCTTTATAAGGAGCTGCTTGAACACGAGTCGTCTGCGATATTTACAGGTGATCCCTTGAAAAGAGGCAACAAACTAATACAGATGCAGATAAGAGGTAATGTACAGTTTAAAGACACCCTGCTGTTCACACCTTGTAAATTAGCAAAACTGCCCAAGGTCATGGGCGTAGCCGCTGAAGTTTCAAAAGGGTATTTCCCTTACACATTCCTCACTAACGAAACTTTGAATTACCCACACATTACTTTAACTACACCAACATGGGTGATAGTGAGCATGAAGATTTTGACCACTACTACAACAGTTTTAATGAATCTAGTCCATAAAATATAGCGATGAATGTGAACGTTATTGCGTGAGTGACGTACTGTACTTAAAGTATGCTTTCAAGCCTTTAGAAGGATATACATAACCCGTTTCAAATGCGATCCGCTGCAAGTCGCGACCACGATCGCCTCATTATGTTTTACAGTGTTCAAGAATAACTTCATGCCTAAAGACACCTTAGCAATCATTCACAGAAACAACCCCGCAGTTATGGGCACAAGGCTATTTACTGGCTCATACACCTACAACAGCAGACCAGGATATATACAGGGTGTTTCAGGAGGAAAGGTCAATACTTCGGGAGGTGATAGTATCGGTCATGGTGAGAAAAAAAGTTCATATGAACATGTGTCTAATTCTGAATGGTTACGGAAATAGAGTTGTTTGAATCTACAAATACAAAAGCATTGTTAATGGTAATCAAGAAAGAGAAGCCAATTACTGTTTCTAACATTTAATGTTTAAACTTTGGCATTTTGAATGGTATCAGATACAGAAATGACAAATTTGTTACAGTTTACAATACGTTTTCGAAAATCCCACCGTCAACCTCAATGCACTTTGCAACTCGTTTGCGAAGATCGCGTGTTGTTCGTCTGAGTTGATCTTGACGTTCCTTTATGCGGGCAGCAGCATCCAAAATGCGCTCGAGCAATTCGTTTCGTGTATCCACCTTTCTTTTGTAAACTTGACTTTTCATCCACCCCCACAAACAATAATCTAATCTAAGTTTGATTTAGGTATTGCATCACCAGACGGGTAGAATGTGGAGGAGCTCCGTCATGCTGAAAGTACATACCAGCGCGTGTAGTCAAAGGAACATCCTCCAATAGTCCTGGCAATTCATTTTGCAGAAATTCTAGGTAACTTTGTCCTGTAAGACGGTTCTCTAAAGTAACAGGGTCAATCAGCTGATCATCGATGATACCGCACCACACATTGGCAGAGAAGCGATGTTGAAAATTTGTTTCCACAATGGCATTTGGATTTTCGTCTGAACACCGATGAGAGTTACGAGTGTTGTTGATACCGTCACGGGTGAAAGTAGCTTCATCGGTGAACAGTATTAATCGAAGCAATCGGCGATTAGCATTTACCCAATGACAAAATTCCAGTCGCATGGCAGCGTCTCCTGGTTGAAGGTGTTGTACAGCTGTACATGATATGGATGCAAGCCTTCCTCACGTAATGTTCGCCATACTCTTGCGTGTGGTACACCGAGACGTGTAGAAATTCTTCGTGAGCTAGTAGTAGGACTACGCTCTACCAAATGAAGAATGTTTTCCACTTCATCCACATCTTGTTGACCTTCACTTTCAGATGAAACATGAGCGCTGGGAAGTGTACCAATCTCACGCAATGAGTTGAAAATCCTGGTAAACACTCTTCGATCCGGAATTCTGCGGTTCGGAAACTGTCGACGGTATTCTGCAACAGCAGCTGTTGCACTTCCATCGCAAAAACCGTAGACATACACCATATCTGCATATTTGGCATGTATGAAGGTGTGTGGCATTCTTAACACTGCTTCAAACACCAAACAATGTCACTCACAACAGTCAGCTGTCGATTGGCTTATGTTACATGCTTACATTACAGTTACATGGTTCAAGGTTATAGGGGAGGGAAGGGTGAGGAAGAGCTGCGCGCGCATCAGATTCAAACAGCTCTATCTCCGTAACCATTCAGAATTAAACACATGTTCATATGAACTTTTTTTTCTCACAATGACCGAGACTATCACCTCCCGAAGTATTGACCTTTCCTCCAGAAACACCCTGTATAAAACATGCCCACAACACGTGAAGTACCCATTAAGGTCAATGGTCGTGTTTTTTGGGTTGACGGGCTAAGTGAGGATCCAGCCACTGGTGAGAAGACTGTGTATTCCTTTAACGGCTGCCTGTGGCATGGATGTCCGCGCGCTGAATGTGCCGTCACAGGGGACCGTTATGGAAGATCACCCGCCGACAGCCTCGCATGGACTCGTAACCGTGATCAACTTATAGGCTCCCGGTTCACTCACAAAATCGTGTGGGAGCATGAGTATGATGCATGGATGGAAACAGATGCCCAGTACCGTGAAGAAATAGGGGCCATCAAACGTTCAATGGTATTGGACCCCCTCAAATGTGGTGACAGATTGTTTGGAGGGCGCACAAACCCATTGAAGCTGTACTTTCCGCCTACGGAGGGCGTGAAACTCCACTACTACGACTTTTGCTCTTCATACCACTACGTGATGAAGAACAATTCGTACCCCGTAGATGCACCTGAAAAAATGGTGGGTCCCACCATACCAACCATCGAATAGTTTTCAGCTAACTTGAATGAGCGCTACTTTGGACTCCCTTTCGTAGACGTGCTCCCCCCCTCGCGATTTATAGATGCCGATCTTACCCGTCGTTATAGATCACAAGCTCATGTTTCCCCTGTGCGTGTAGTGTGCAGAGGAGAAGAACGATGATTGTAACCATACAACCCACCAGCGTAAGCTCAGAGGTGTATATACAAGCCATGGGTATAGAAGATTGAAGATACATGAGTTGTGGAGGTTTTAGAAGCTACCCAACCTTTTCACAACATATATAAACGCCTTTTTGAAGGATAAAGTAGAAGCAACAGGATATCCGTGAGGGGTTGATCCGATGAAAAAACGGCTTATATTCAGCGTTACCGTGCCCATGAAGGTATACAGCTTGACCGATCCCAAATTGTTAAGAATCTTGGAAAGCGCTTTAGTGCAAAGTTGTGCCTAAACATTCTTTAGGGGAAATTTGCGCAGAATACCGGCAACGGGGACGTCCATTTGGCACAAAGTTATAGTGAAGTCTGGGATTATGCCAACGCTCCCGATAAAGAGGTTATGGAGATTGTGAATGTAGGTAATACTTACATAATAAAGTACAACATCACCGAACTGGCCACAGATACAGGGGTTAGACAAAATAATATGAACACCTTGATAAATGGCGGTTTTTATTCTTAATATGGAGTTGGTCCTCCTTTAGCGGCAATAACAGCTGCAATGCGTCGGGGAATTGATTCATACAGCTTTTGGACAGTGGCTAGAGGAATCCTGAGCCATTCTTCGAGCAAACCCTGCTCCAGTTCCTCCAAAGACGCCGGCGGTGGGAATCGGCTTCTGACCTGCTGCTCCAACTGACACCACAGATGCTCGATAATGTTAAGATCCGGGGATTGTGAAGGCCAATCCAAGCGTTCTACTTCACTAACATGCTCTTCAAACCAGTTTTTAACGACCCCAGCGGTGTGGATTGGTGCATTATCATCCTGGAAGACGGCGCCGCCATTGGGAAACAGCGTTTGGACCATGGGATGGACCTGGTCAGCCAATATTGACAGATAGACCTGGGCGTTAACCCTACCATGCAGTACTACAGCTGGGCCAAGAGTATTCCACGATATTGCTGCCCAAACCATCACAGATCCGCCTCCATGCTTAACGGTTGGGGTCAGGCAGTCGGGGTCATAAGCATCTTTAGGCTGTCTCCAGAAGTAAACTCGACCGGAACATGGAAATAGCGTAAAGGAGGATTCGTCGGAGTAGACTACATTCTTCCACCGGTCCATTGACCAATTCTTATGGTCATTACACTATTTTCTGCGCCGCTCAATGTTGATGTGCGAAAGGAAGGGTTTGGCAATTGCAGCCCTCCCATGGTATCCAGCTCCATGGAGCTCGCGACGTACAGTTCTGGTCGATACCGGGCTTGCAAGATGCTGGTTAAGCTCTGCAGTCACTTTTGGAGCTGTGGTCTTATGGTTCTTTGTCACAATGCGCTTTAGCACCCGGCGGTCTCGATCACACAGCTTCTTCTTGCGTCCACTATTGCATTTGTCGGTGCTTGTCTTTCCATGGTTTTGGTATGCAGACATGACCATAGAGACAGTTCCTCTGGATACATTGAACATCTGAGCGGTTTTCGTCACCGATGCACCAGCCATCCGCGCTCCGACAATTTGCCCTCTTTGGAAGTCTGACAGGTCTTTCATAACTGTTAATTCATAATTCACTCAGATCTGTAAAAACAACGTGAGGGTTATAACATGACGTATACACTCTCTGTTACGCATTTAAATAGGTTTGCCAGTCATTTGACCGTTCACTTTGTGTCTGAGCAGTCCGTAAAGATAACAGGTGAAATCGGCGGGTGTTCTTATTATTTTGTCTAACCCCTGTACCTCACGGGTTACAAACATACCTGTAGCCAGCTTCACAACGGCCTACGCCCGCATCAAACTTTAGGGTCTACTGCACTCTCTTGGACGGGGGTGTTGTACGCTGGCACAGATAGCGTGATTTTCACAGCGAGGGAGGGTGAATACATGCCTGCTATTCGAGAATTCCTCGGAGAGCTAACTGATGAGATTAATGACGCGTGTATTCTCCCGCGTAGAAGAAAGATAGTAATGGCTACCTTTAATATTGCGTGTTCAACGTTTATGAAGTGATATTCGGCAAAGTGCCAAGATGTGGTGGATACTGAAAAACTCCCTATTCCCTCCTCCTTTAAAACTTTTAAGGCTACATTGAGCCGTGCGAAGGACCAAGATGTTCAAATACTCTACGGGTGTTCTGGCGAGGACATTGTAGGATTTCGTAGTACAAACGATGTATTGAAGTATGTTGTAGACCTAACCTTTATAAAAGCTCACATATACAGCGAAGTAAAAGAAGCAACACGTTCAGAAGATAAGCAACGGTTATGGATAGTGAGTCGTGTTGATGAATGGTGTGACAAGCAATATTATGTCATGTTACATCATACCGACTACTCGTACCCTACGGTTGAGAATGTAAATCTTGTCATCATGGAGAATCTTAAGTATTTTTACAACTATATTAATATATATCATGAGGTTTGTAGTGAAGTTGTGGCTAATGGGCTGTGTGAGTTTTTAACAGACTTTAGAGACGAGTATCGCTTGTTAAACAAAAAGGATAAATATGGGCATATGTTTCTCTCAAATAGTGCACCGGGTTGTGAAGATGTTTAGTTTGTTGAAATGAACGTCTGGTGAGTGATAAAACATTAAAGCCGGTATTGCTTCATGTGGCGGAAAATTCTGTTTGTCCAGGGGCACAAGTGTTCGAACAAGCCTGTACACGCTTCAGCAGTTTATGGTGTGAGTCGCTCCCTCCAGCGAGCCGCCCACCCGTGTACCTCATCCCTCCTAAACACACGAGTTCGAACAAACCCGTACACGTTTCATCAGCGTCACTCACTCCTCCCGTAGAGCCAATCCGTCCACCTGTGGCTTATAGTCATCTCAGAGCTTGAACCGAGTAGACGTGCGAATACGATGGAACGTCCTTTGAGAAGCATTCTTAATACCTCGTACGATGTCTCCGTGACGAAGTCATTGCACGTGTTCAGGCGTGAAACCGGCACCATTAACTTTGTACTTGAAACGATTTGCAGGCAAGCAAGCAAACGTAATGTTATTTATTTAAGTATTGAGGAGATGAATAGATTGTTGGTGATAGTTGAGAAGTGGGGAGAGGACCGTTATAAAATACCTGCAGGTGTAGGTACAAGAAGAGAGCAGATTAGTGACGCCCCCTCATATGCTGTTGTTTGCATGTTGTGTATAAATAACGATCAGCTATGCATTGATATACGACTGATGTGGAAGAATGCATCTGATAATAACGTTCTTGTCCCTACGCGAAACCGTTTCATCCTCGACAGATGCATATTTAAAAGGTTTAGATTCTTCGAAATATCCTGAACCTCGGTACAAAGCACTTGAGCGGTACAGGGCAGAGCTTGCCTACACTGTTCACCCTGAAGAGCTGTACCTCTCTATAATGAATAGCTGTCATTACGACTTGGAAGATTATTTCAATTGCCGCTATGCAGAGTGAAGAAGAGTTCACGATTGAAAAATTCGGGACGTTAAGAAAAAACCCTCGATTGGAAAGGAGTGTTTTAAACTTGTATTTAACAATGATGTTGTGATTAACGATGACCTTTTTGTGCGTGCTATTGATTGTATTCTAGCCGTGTTTAAAGATAACTTGCCAACCGAATGTAAAGTGGGCACGAAAATAGTATTGAACTATATGAAAGCCATTTATGTCGAGCATAGGCATCCGTATAACTTGAACGGTGAAGTATTGCTTGGACGGTTTTACCGTGTAGTGCAAAGTAATAACGATGTGAATGTAGACTCGATTATGTGTGAGTTTAGCGTTTTGCGCCGTAAAATAAAGTATTTTGATGTATATTAATTTATTTAATTATTTAAATGTGTATATATATATATATATATATATATATATATGTATTTCCTGTACTAATATGCAATTGATTACACTGCCCAACAAAAAAACATTTTTGCTGCTGATTTAATTCTAAGACCTGTTTCTGGATAATACTGATGTGCTGATTTTAAAAATCACCTTAGATTTTGCCCATCACATCAGGTTTTCGTGCAATACAATATGCCTATTTTGGGTGATCCATGAAGGGCGCTTATCAAAATTGATGATTTTTAAGACCTGTTAACAGCTGTTTTGCTGTTAAAATTTTATCTGTGGAATACGCAAATCTGTGCATTAAATCTAAAGGTCATGTACAACATATTAAAATCTTGGGTATCTGTGATTTCCCCAGGTGTGAGTAAAGGTGTGAATAAAGAAGGTGATTGCTTTAATTACATATGTGCAGCCTTTCCAGGTCTTAGTGATGAGAAGCTTAAAGCTGGTATATTCGATGGTCCCCAGATAAGAAAACTGATGAAAGATCCGCAGTTCAGTAACTCAATGACCGAAACGGAGGCAAGAGCTTGGAATGCTTTTGTGGCAGTAGTTAAGAATTTCCTAGGAAACAAAAAGTCTGAAAATTATAAAGATCTTGTAAAGGATTTACTTGTAAACTTTCAGCAGTTGGGTTGCAACATGAGCATTAAAGTTCACTATCTCAACAGTCATCTGGATAAATTTCCAGAAAATCTTGGTGATGTTAGTGAAGAGCAAGGTGAAAGGTTCCACCAAGATATCAAAGTGATGGAAGAACGATACCAAGGAAGATGGGATACCCATATGATGGCTGACTACTGCTGGAGCCTGCAAAGAGATTGTCTTGTCATCTCTCATTCTAGGAAGTCCTATAAGAGAAAATTTATCAGCACTGAAAAGTAAGAAAGCAAGAAAAAGACAATGTTAAGAAAACTGGTCCCGTGCTTGCTTTAATATGGATTCATTTTTTGCTTATTTAAACACTTTTAATCATTTTATGTGTCAATATTACCATTGTATATTAAAGTTCACTCCCTGCACAATTGTTTACTTTTCCATGCTGATTCTGAGAATGTAAAAATTTATTTTTTGAAAAGAAAAAAAATTGGGCATAACCCTGCCAAAATGCGATATCTCCAAAATATCCGTATTTGATTGCTCGAAAACCTGACGTGATAGGCAAAAACTAAGGTGATTTTTGAAATCAGCACACCAAAGTTACCTAAAAACAGGTGTTAGAATTAAATCAGCAAAATTGGTGTTGGGCAGTGTTATACGTTTTGTATATTATTATTTTCAATATATTTAATTATTTAATATAACTATCTATATATATATTTCCTGTACTAATATATTGATGGTTATAATACAACGCTTTGTATATTTTTTATTTTATATTTCTCGCTCGTATTTCTTATGCTATTATTATTTTTTGATCATATAGATTCCATTGTATATTTATTTTGATTATATATTCAGCGTTCGTATTTCTTATGTTGTTATTATTTTTGATCATATATATTCCATTGTATATTTATTTCCTATATATTTCGTGAAATTGAATCCATGATTTCGTCTAAATAAACAGAATGATGTAATGGTGTTTTATTTAATTCTTTTGGTTGTACACGACATTTAATTACAGCAGATGGCTTCCTTCTAAAATAGATTTATAAACCAACTGCCAAATATATCTGGATAGCACAATCTGGCAACCCTAATAATGTACACCTGAACAAGCCAATTACGCCTTCTAAGTGAATTGTCTGGTTAAGTCAGAATATGTGCTTTAATTAAATAAATAAACGCAATCTGGCAACTCATTAATGTACATCTGAACAAGCCATTTACGCTTTCTAAGTTAACTGGCTGGTTAAGCCAGAATATATGCTTTAATTAAATGAATAGCGCAATATGTCAGCTCAGCCTTCTAAGCCAACTGGCTGTTTAAGCCAGCTTGCTGATTAGGAACATATTAAGACAACGGCCGCTCGGCTGAAGTCTTAGTATGCACTTAGCTCCTGCCAGGCGAACACCTCTCTTCCTCTCTCTCCTTCTCTCTTTCTCTTGGGGGATAACTCCGCCTCCAAGTTGCATAACCCTTGTTGCTCTTGCAACATTCCCCCCTCCCCTTTGTTGTGTAACATCTTGCAACATCCCCCTTTATTACATAACTTATGCAACATTGAACAACATTTGCAATTGCATTGCACTCTCTCCTTTTGCGCCCATGCTACTGAAGCATCCAATATCTCCCGTTGCAAGGAAGTTCAAAGTGCAGCCGTCAGCAGGTAAAGTTATGCTAACACTGTTTTGGGATAAACGAGGCCCTATCCTTGAACATTATCTAGAGCGTGGAACTACAGTAACAAGTGCATCGTATTCTGACATGCTTCGGAATGAGTTAAAGCAAACAATTCGCACAAAACGGAGAGGGAGATTGTCGGAAGGTGTTATTCTGTTACACGACAATGCGCACCCTCATACCGCTGCACAGACTAGAAAATGCCTTGAAGAACTTAAATTTGAAGTTCTCGACCATCCAGCCTACAATCCAGACCTGGCACCTTCGGATTTTTACCTCTTTGGACCACTAAAAAACGCTTTGAGAGGTCAGCGATTCCAAGGCGATGATGACCTGAAGGAGGCGGTGCATGACTGGCTACGCACACAGCCAAAAACATTCTTTTGTGATGGCATTAGGAAGCTTGTAGATCGCTGGATAAAGTGTATTGAGAAACAGGGAGACTATGTTGAGAATAATAATAATAATAATAATAATAATAATAATAATAATAATAATAATAATAATACATCTACCAGATGTGAAAATAAAATTGTGAAAATAAAAAGTGCGAATACTTATTGAATTACCCTCGTGTATATATATATAATATATATATATATATAATATATGTTAATTCAATTCAAATATGTTAAAATTTCATGCGTAAAAATAAATTATTTCAATTTCGCTTCAAAGAAAGAAAAGTTTTTGAAATAGAAATAAAATAATAATTATTCAAATAGCAGTATAAATCAGGGAGTTTTCAATCAGCGGTATATGTAAACCTTAGGCAAATATTAGATTTTCAGGGGTACACAACTAAAATACATGTTTTTCTCATTTTCTCATTTTGTACAATGCAAATAATAATAATATATATATATATATATATATATATATATATATATATATATATATATATATATATACATTTTGTATGGGGGTACAGGAGAACATCCTTGACTTTTCAAAAGGGTACGTGGGTGGTGGAGACAAAGTTGAAAACTCCTGAAACAGATGTTGCGAACGGTAGAAATATTATCGTGATAAATGTTTGCCATCCGATATGATGTTCAATAATAATAATAATAATAATAATAATACATCTCCGTTTCATGGTTTATATCTGATTCCTTGTGTATATATATGTATATATAATTATTTATATATATATATATATATATATATATATATATATATATATATCGTAAAGAACGACGCTTTGTATAGGAGAATTAGCCGCGCAAGATGAGAGCGAAAGAACGAAACAAATGAAAAAATGAGGTACCCACCCGGGAATCGAACCCGGGATCTTCCGATTGCCGGTCAGATATGATAACCACTACACCACAGGCCTCACCCAAACAAATGTCGTAATTCCTCTACATATGCGCAGAAACCAATGCCCCAAAGGGGCACCTCACGCATGCCGTAACATTTATACATTATAACTGCAAACACGCAGTATAATTAACGTAAAGAACGACGCTTTGTATAGGAGAATTAGCCGCGCAAGATGAGAGCGAAAGAACGAAACAAATGAAAAAATGAGGTACCCACCCGGGAATCGAACCCGGGATCTTCCGATTGCCGGTCAGATATAATAACCACTACACCACAGGCCTCACCCAAACAAATGTCGTAATTTCTCTACATACGCGCAGAAACCAATGCCCCAAAGGGGCACCTCCCGCATGCCGTAACATTTATACATTATAACTGCAAACACGCAGTATAATTAACGTAAAGAACGACGGGATCAAGTAAAGATAATCCCTCCCAACAGAAAAAGGAGGGACTATCTTTACTTGATCATTTTTGGGAGGGATCATCTTTACTTGGTAAAGTTGGTAATACCGCTTTACCGCAATACCGCAATACCGCAATACCGCTTTAATTAAAGTCTTTGGATCAAGTAAAGTTAAGCACCCCCAACCTTTTTTAGTTAGCTTTATAAGGCTAACTAACGAAAATATCACGACCTAACCTAACCAATCGTCAAAGGCGTACAGTTGACCTAACGATTGGTTAGGTTAAGTCGTGATATTTTCGTTAGTTAGCCTTATAAAGCTAACTAAAAAAGGTTGGGGGTGCTTATCTTTACTTGATCCATTGTAATAAATGAATTTTAATAAATTTTGTTTCAAATAAATCATTTTTTAAAAAAAGATTCTCTTAATTTTTATCCTTATGTCAGACTGCTTCACTTTACTTTACTTTCTGGGAGGGATTATCTTTACTTGATCCGAACGACGCTTTATATAGGAGAATTATCCGCGCAAGATGAGAGCGAAAGAACGAAACAAATGAAAAAATGAGGTAACCACCCGGGAATCGAACCCGGGATCTTCCGATTGCCGGTCAGATATGATAACCACTACACCACAGGCCTCACCCAAACAAATGTCGTAATTCCTCTACATACGCGCAGGCCTGTGGTGTAGTGGTTATCATATCTGACCGGCAATCGGAAGATCCCGGGTTCGATTCCCGGGTGGGTACCTCATTTTTCATTTGTTTCGTTCTTTCGCTCTCATCTTGCGCGGTAATTCTCCTATACAAAGCGTCGTTCTTTAAGTTAATTATACTGCGTGTTTGCAGTTATAATGTATAAATGTTACGGCATGCGGGAGGTGCCCCTTTGGGGCATTGGTTTCTGCGCGTATGTACAGAAATTACGACATTTGTTTGGGTGAGGCCTGTGGTGTAGTGGTTATCATATCTGACCGGCAATCGGAAGATCCCGGGTTCGATTCCCTGGTGGGTACCTCATTTTTTTTCATTTGTTTCGTTCTTTCGCTCTCATCTTGCGCGGGTATTTCTCCTATACAAAGCGTCGTTCTTTACGATAATTATACTGCGTGTTTGCAGTTATAATGTATATATATATATATATATATATATATATATATATATATATAAAACCTTACAACCTTACAAAGGTTCCGCGCGATGATTCCTCATTTCGCGAAGGTCAAGCTTGTCGCCCCCTCCTCTCGTTGGCCTGGTGAAGTAGTGAGTTGGTTTCTTGTGCTCTCCACCTCACATAGCCATGTACGCCCGGCTCATCGGGGATTGTTCTGAATTAGGCGTATAATCTTTTCAAGATGTCCACTGCAACTCCCTTCGTGTTTCTTAGGTCTTTGGGCAGCTGATTAAACAGTTTTGGTCCTCTCACAACAAAACTATTTTCTTTCAGGGTTAAGGATGTTCCCTGTCTCGCCTTTAATTTGGGAACAAGACACAGTCTACCTTTTCTACTTTCCACCGCTGTTTGGGGAGTTATACGGTTCAGGGTAAGATTAGGGACTAGTTTCTCTATTATTTTCCAAGTGTAAATAATGGTGTATCTCTCTCTTCTCCTTTTCAGTGAATATAGATCTACGTAGTTCGCGTAACCTTTCCCAGTAATTTAGTTCTTTGAACCCATTGATCTTGGCTGTGAAGCTTCTTTGGATCCCTTCCAGCTGTCTAATGTCTTCTTTTTTATATGGGGATGTTAGGACCGAGCAGTATTCCACTTTGGGTATGATCAGTGTTTTCAGTAGATGAATCATTACATTCTTATCCCTTCGTTTAAAGGTTCTTAATATCTGCCCCGTTTTTCTCTTTGCTCTGTTTACTGCTATCTTATTTTGTGTTTCAAATTTCGCATAATCAGTCATTGCAACCCCTAAATCTTTTGCTCTAGAATTTCTCTGAATTTCCTGTCCATTTGGGGTATAATATTCGATGGATTTTAGGTATTCTCTTTTTCCTTAGCGTAACAGCTGAAATTTCTCAGTGTTAAACTTCATATTTTTGTCTGCCGTCGACTTGTAGAGTCTGTTCATGTCAGTTTGTAGAGATCCTATATCTTCTGGGTTTCTTATTTTTCTACTGATCTTTGTGTCATCTGCAAAGGATGTTACTATACTGTCTCTGGTAACGCCTTCGTCTATGTCAGTTAGCATGATTATGAAGAGTAGTGGAGCTAATACTGTTCCTTGTGGTACTGAGCTGAGGACCTCTGATTCTGATGAAGATACTCCTTGTACTGTAACGACTTGCCGCCGCTCACTAAGGAAATTATATATCCATTTTCCTACTTTTCCTGTTATTCCCATATACTATAGTGATCATCTCCATATCCAATGTAGGGGCTCAGCGATTGCATTGTTGCAGTTTTTGATCAGTGTGGCATTCCATTTATCCAGTCCTGCCGCTGAGTGTGCTTGATATATATAATATATAACTGCTTGAACCTGTTTTTTTTGTTCCGCCCGAGTTGACCCACCTTAGACCTACAGATTAACGTGGAACGTGGAATCCGAACTACAACCCACCAACAGAGTCTGATATCACACATACACTTGATAAGCATGATAAGTGTTTCAGACGCAACTGAGGGCTCGAAGGGTGGTTTCTGACGAGTCTTTAAATAGTGAGGGACTCTGTAACCTAATCTAATTCAATCTAACTTAATCTAACCCAATTCAACCCAATCTAACCTAATCTAACTTAATTTAACCTAACCTAATCTAACCTAATCTAACCTAACCTAATTAGGAACAACTTATCTTTTTTCCCAATAGTAAAAATGTTTCTAGTTTTTTTTATAATTTTTTCTAATGTTCTGAGGTACTTTTTTCGTCTTTGTCTTTCATTGGGTACTTTTACTTTTTCCTCTAATTTCGCCCTCATTCAGGCTGTTCCAAAGAAGGGCGACTAATTACTCTGATTTTTTTGCCTTTCTAAAGCTTAATAGGAAGATTCTTAAATACCTCTCCAGTCACAATCTTATTTTATATCGTAATTATGAGGGACGCTCGACTGGCGATCTTCTTGCAAATCTCTCTGACTCTTTGTCATCCTCCTTTTGGATTTCGGCGAAACCTTTGCTATTGCGCTGCACATATAAAAAACTTTTGATAGAGTCCGGCACAAATCTTTAATTTCGAAACTGTTCTCTTTAGGGTTCTATCCTTCTATCTGTGCCTTCATCTCTGATTTCTTATCTGACCGGCCTATAGCTGTGGTTGTAGATAGCCACTGTTATTCTCCTAAAGCTATTGAAAGTGGTGCCCTCAGGGTTCTGTCCTGTCACCCACTCTCTTCCTTTTATTTATCAGTGATCTATTAAGTCGCACTTCCTGTCCTATCCATTCCTATGCCGATGATTCCACCCTTCACTTCTCCACCCGCTTCAACAAGCGTCCCTCTCAACAGTCACTCCATACTTCGTGTAGGACGGCTATGGTCCACCTGACCTCTGATCTTTCTACTATATCTGGTTGGGGCAGAGAAAACCTTGTGGCTTTCAGTGCCTCAAAAACTCAGTTCCTTCATCTGTCTACTCGTCACACTCTTCCACACGAATTTCCCCTCACCTTCAACAATACACAACTCAAACTTTACTCTTCTCTTAACATTCTTGGTGTTTCCTTTTCTCGCAATCTTTCCTGGAAGAATCACATAATTATACTCTTTTTAAACCAGCTTCTTAGGGGTTAGGTGTGCTGTACTGGCTCCGCAGGTTTTTTGCCTCCATTTAGTTGATGTCTGTACAATTTTGTTTTTATGTAGAAATGAGGGGCCAAGGGCGGGTGCCCGCAAAAATACCCACCTTTATAGGAAAGAGAGAGCCAAACTCAAAGTATCCAACGCTCACGATACTATTTTTTTATACAAATTTGAAAAGGTTGTGTAGTGTGTAAAATGCGTGTATATGTGGGGAAGAATAGAGGGAGAAGTTTGTGTTTGAGACCATGCTGGACTGCTCACAGGATAGATAAGAGACATAAAAAGATATGTCTTTTCCGCCTCTCTATAGAGTACGCTTCTCATGTGTGGGGTGGGTCAACCCACACAATTCTACTTGACCGGATGGAATCAAAGGCTTTTCTTCTCATCATTTCCCTGCCTCTTATTGACTCTCTTCAATCTCTCTCTTCGCCGTAATGTTGCCTCACTCTCTCTTTACTACCATTATTATAACGGACACTGCCCTTCTGAACTCTCTAACTGCATGCCTCCTCCTTTAAAGAGAGCACACAGCACCAGACTTTCGAGACATTCTCGTTCCTTTTCTGTCCAACTCTCTAACACAAGGGTTAATCGATATTTTCAATCTTTCATCTACTCAACCGGTGAATTCTGAAACGATTTTCCTCAATCCATTTTTCCCCGTCTCTGACCTCCAATCTTTCAAACGCAGTGTCCAGGCATCTCGAAAACCTTGGAACTTGATTTTTGCGCTCTTCTTTCTCTATGCGGAGTGGGTAGGGTGTTTTTGCGGGTGTTCGCAATTGGTCCATCCTTCCTGCATAAAAAACTACCAAAGCTGTTACCTTAGAAAACAAATTTACGCCACGACATCTGTGAATTATCACACACTCTATTTCACTTATACCAGTTGCCTAGGCGTGTACGCACCCACACCCACATATATATATATATATATATATATATATATATGTAGACTAACTAGGTTGTTGAAGTCCAGTCCTCCTTCCGTGAACGAAAGAAGACGTTTCTTAGACAAAGTTGTCCAACACCTCATTACCATGGAAACCAATGTGTTAGTTTTAAAGAAAAAGAAGTTATTTCGCAGTGCATTTTAATAGCCATTTATTATTATTATTATTATTATTATTATTATTATTATTATTATTATTATTGTTATTATCGCTACTACTATTATTATTTGCCAATGCTTTATAACTTCAAACAAGTAATTGTTACACTGTGTGTATAGTTTCTTCTAATATGCTGCCAAACTGTAAATAGTTTTCTTCAAAAGATATAATTTGTTTCCATGGCATTGTTGGAAATTTTAAAGCTATGCAAGTACTGCGTCTTCTTTCAATCATGGAAGGAGGACTGGACTTCTGCAAGCGAGTGCAATATATTCTTGATTTGCTAATGGAGGATTCTATGACTTTTGTAATCGAAGTAAAAGCATATTATGGAACAAAACGCAAATTGAAGATGTAGACAAAATTGGAAGATTAAATAAATTAGTGGAAAATATCTTTCCCACGGGCCTCATAAAAGGCTTAGACACGTCTCAGCAGAGAGGCAACAAAATTTTTTATCATGGTATGCTGAAGCTTTTGGCCAAAACTAATTTATAGTTCCGTCGAGATGTACCAAACCTATGGAAGGTCTTCCTTTCCATAATTGACTACCAAAGCAGCACTGTCATCCGTCCAAAGACATTATGTCCACTTAGTTTACGCTGGGTTAGGTTAATTTAGACCCATTCGGGTTAGGTTAAATTAGAGTAATACGAACGCCGTGTTGGTCGTAGTACACTTCATTTAAATAATTTCTAACTGTTCGTTGTGACAAAATCTCAGTTGCGATGTCTACAAACCTTGAGCGGGATCTGGACCTTGCTTGGTGAGCAAAGGCTCAATCTCTTTGTTTTCGTTCGGTGACCACTGGTGATATCGTGGTCGATGACTAGCTTTGTGTTTATTCGTCTGACGACAACCTCAAATGAGGTTTTGAAGTGCTCCAGCTCTACGCCCAAGATTAACTACCTTACTGCCCTTAGACTTTCATCATAGTCTCATAGTTTTACAATTACATAACCTCGGTTAAATTGTGCGACATATACTACGAGCACCATCTGTATGAGGCATTCTCCATGACCTACAAACTGTTTCGACGCTGGTAGGTACAGTACAAACAGAATACATCTTCTTTAGGTTACAAAGCATAATCGCAGGTATTACACGCAAAATAAAGGAGTATCAGCATATATATATATATATATATATGAAAATTATTTCACGAAAGTAACACGTGAAAAATATTTATGATGAATAAAACCACGAAGGAAGGGAAACACAGAATGGTGCTCAAGCGCTTTCGTCTAATGACATCCTCAGGAACACTGAAGTACATAAAGAGTTACAGCCTATATATAGATTACAAAAAATATATACAATAACTGGAGAAATAAAAAAAAATAAAAAAAATAAAATTAAAGGCTTGTGGGAGGAGCATACAAATTTGTAAGGAAAAACTACCGATTTTAGCACTTTGCCCGAATCCAACACAAGATCAAATGAATTGTTTGCAACCAATGTTATAGTTAATTAAAAAAATAATAAATTGAAAAATAAAAATAAAACTTGTAAGAGGAGCATAGAAATTTATACTGGAAATCTGCCCAGGTTTTAGCACTCTGCCCTTCTTGTCTAAGTCCGATATATATAAAAATAAATTGAAAACTAAAAGTTATTAGAGGAGCATACAAGTTTACCAAAGGTTTAGCACTCTACCCTTCTTGTCTAAATCCCGTTGTTTTGAATTCGTTCAGAACGGATTTAGACAAGAAGGGTAGAGTGCTAAACCTTTGGTAAACTTGTATGCTCCTCTAATAACTTTTATTTTTCAATTTATTTTTATATATATCGGACTTAGACAAGAAGGGCAGAGTGCTAAAACCTGGGCAGATTTCCAGTATAAATTTCTATGCTCCTCTTACAAGTTTTATTTTTATTTTTCAATTTATTATTTTTTTAATTAACTATAACATTGGTTGCAAACAATTCATTTGATCTGTTGGATTCGGGCAAAGTGCTAAAATCGGTAGTTTTTCCTTACAAATTTGTATGCTCCTCACACAATCCTTTAATTTTATTTTTTAATTTTTTTATTTCTCTAGTTATTGTATATATTTTTTTGTAACTTATATATAGGCTGTAACTCTTTATGTACTACTTCAGTGTTCCTGAGGATGTCATTAGACGAAAGCGCTTGAGCACCATTCTGTGTTTCCTTTCCTTCGTGGTTTTATTCATCATATATATATATATTAATTGGGGGTTGTTTAACCTCCTTCGCAACATCTAAGGTCGTATGACGGAGGGGACCTACAGCTTTACATGGGATCCGGACCACGGGTCGCTACATAATCTGGGCGCAGAGGACGGTCTCCCATCCAACTACTACCCAGACCCAATGTCGCTTAACTTCATATATATATATATATATATATGTATATATATATATATATATATGTCCCCGCAAGGGGGTTCTAAGCTCGTGCTCTTGAGTGCTCTTTGTGCTCGTTTGTACGTGCTTGTTCCTGGAGGTTTCACGTGCGCCCTCCCGGCCCTAGCACCCAAGGATGATGGGGCTCGACCCTGCAGTCCTTGTCATCCTTGGTCTTTTTCCACTTCGACTGTCCCCTCCACCCTTTCTTTTTCCTCTGTCTTTCCTCTCACTTTTTCTTTGTTTTTCCGCTGAGATATGCCCTTTAAATAGAGGCGAATCGGTTCTTCCTGAACTAAAATATATATATATTATATATATATATATTAATATATATATATATATATATATATATATTTCATATATAGTATATATTTCATATATATATAATATATTATATATATATATATATATATATATATATGTATAGAAACCACGTAAGTATAGAGGAGCGTTCTGCACCCGAGGAAGAGAAATAACGAACAAATGAAAAATGAGGTGAACCGCCCGGGAATCGAACCCAGGATCTTCCGATTGCCGGTCAGATGCGCTATCCATTACACATCTGACCGGCAATCGGAAGATCCTGGGTTCGATTCCCGGGCGGTTCACCTCATTTTTCATTTGTTCGTTATTTCTCTTCCTCGTGTGCAGAACGCTCCTCTATACTTACGTCGTTTCTATACATTAATATACTGCGTGGTCATTGCAGTTAAATGTGTGTATGTATATATATATATATATATATATATATTTCATATATCTGTGTGTGTATATATATATATATATATATATATATATATATATATATATATATATATATATATATATATATATATATATACACCTCAAAATTTTCAGATTCCATTACAGAGGTAAGAAACTTGGTAAAAGATCTACACTCTCCAACGCCAAATATTTTTCTGTGGTGATTTTAATGTCCCATTCATGAAATATAAAAGGATAGGGAAAAATATATGTATACACCAGGACAAGGGGGGCACACGAGAAGACCAGGAGCAGGTAAAAATGCTACTAGCTTTAGCTGATGAATTTATGTTAACGCAAGAAATAAAAAGAAAACTCAAGAAAAAACAACTGCCTAGATTTGGTATTCACAAACAACAGTAATCTAATTGATAATGTAGAAATAGCCCCAACTATGATATCGGACCACAACATCATTGAAATAACAACAAATATAAAGGCAACAGGAAAGGAAAGAACACGCACAACAGAAAGAAGCAAATTCGAAATTTTTATTTTTCACTCCAAAGCTATAAACTGGGAAGATGTGACAGCCAGCATGGAAGTAATAGATTGGAAAACCATTTTCGAGGCCAAGACAACGGAGGAGATGCTAATGACGTTAGAGAAGACGTTAGAAATTGTGGAAAAACATGTCCCAAAGATACAACAAAAGAGGAAAGAGAAGCAGGTTCGAAAAACAAAAGAGGGCATTGTTCCGAAAGAGAAAAAGAGTGACTGCAAAATTAAGTAATTGTAAAGATAACAACATCAGAAAAATATTAAATGATAAACTACAAAGTATCGATGTCGTCATACAGGAACTAATCGAGAAGCATACAGAAAAAGAAGAAGATGACGCTATAGAAGCGATAAAGGTTAACTCAAAGTACTTCTATAATTTCGCAAAAAGAAAGTCGAAAAACCATGCGACTATCGGACCTTTAAAAAATGAGAACAGTGATTTGTCTGATGATCTAACAGAAGTATCTGAAATATTAAGAGCTCAGTACGAATCATCTTTCAGTATCCCAAAAACTGACAAATTGATATGCGATAGAAACGCGTTCTTTGAAGAAGAACCACAAGGGGAAAGTATAACGGATTTCGACTTTACGACGGATGATATTACACAAGCCATAGGGAAACTAAAAACACACTCAGCGGCAGGACCGGATAAATGGAATGCCACACTGATCAAAAACTGCAAGAATGCAATCGCTGAGCCCCTATACTGGATATGGAGACGATCACTAGACACGGGAGAAATATTGGGCATCCTGAAGAGCGCGAACACAGTCCCAATATATAAAGGAGGAGATCGATCCGAGGCCAAAAACTATAGGCCAGTATCGCTTACATCCATCTCACTAAAATATTTGAAAGAATAGTTCGGCAGAAAATCTATGACTTTCTGGAAACTCAGAAAAAATTCAATGATAACCAACACGGGTTTCGGTCAGGCAGATCATGCCTATCACAACTAATGGAACACTACAACAACATTATTGATTCACTTGAAAGTCATGAAAACTATGATGTACTATACACAGACTTTGCTAAAGTGTTTGACAAGTGTGACCACGGAATCATAATACATAAACTGAAATATATGGGAATAACAGGAAAAGTAGGGAAATGAATATATAATTTCCTTAGTGAGCGGCGGCAAGTCGTTACAGTACAAGGAGTATCTTCATCAGAATCAGAGGTCCTCAGCTCGGTACCACAAGGAACAGTATTAGCTCCACTACTCTTCATAATCATGCTAACTGACATAGATGAGGACGTTACCAGAGACAGCATAGTAACATCCTTTGCAGATGACACAAAGATCAGTAGAAAAATAAGAAACCCAGAAGATATAGGATCTCTACAAACTGACATGAACAGAATCTACAAGTCGACGGCAGACAACACTATGAAGTTTAACACAGAGAAATTTCAGCTGTTACCCTACGGAAAAAGAGAAGACCTAAAATCCATGGAATATTATACCCCAAATGGACAGGAAATTCAGAGAAATTCCAGAGTAAAAGATTTAGGGGTTGTAATGACAGATGATGCGAAATTTGAAACACAAAATAAGATAGCAGTAAACAGAGCAAAGAGAATAACGGGTCAGATATTGAGAACCTTTAAACGAACGGTAGGAATGTAATGATTCCTCTACTGAAAACCCTGATAATACCCAAATTGGAATACTGCTCGGTCCTAACATCCCCATATAAAAAAGAAGACATTAGACAGCTGGAAGGAATCCAAAGAAGCTTCACAACCAAGATCAATGGGTGCAAAGAACTAAATTACTGGGAAAGGTTACGCGAACTAGACCTATATTCACTGAAAAGGAGAAGAGAGAGATACACCATTATTTACACTTGGAAAATAATAGAGAAACTAGTCCCTAATCTTACCTTGAACCGTATAACTCCCCAAACAACGGTGGAAAGTAGAAGCGGTAGACTGTGTAGTACTCCCAAATTGAAGGCGAGACAGGGAACATCCTTAACCCTGAACGAAAATAGTTTTGTAGTGAGAGGACCACAACTGTTTAATCAGTTGCCTAAAGACCTAAGAAACACGAAGGGAGTTGCAGTTGAAATCTTCAAAAGAAGACTAGACGCCTGGCTCAGAACAATGCCCGATGAGCCAGTCGTGCCTGGCTATGTGAGGTGGAGAGCGCAAGAATCCAACTCACTACTTCACCAGGCCAACTCGAGAGGAGGGGCGACAAGCTTGACCTTCGCGAAGTGAGAAATCATCGCGCGAAACCTTTGTAAGGTTGTAAGGTAAGGTGTGTATATATATATATATATATATAATTTTATATATATATATATTTATATTTATTTCATATATATATATATATCAACGTAAAGAACGACGCTTGTATAGAAGAACATTCCGCGCAAGATGAGGAGGGAGAACGAACAAGTGAAAAAATGAGGTAACCACCCGGGAATCGAACCCGGGATCTTCCGATTGCCGGTCAGATATGATAACCACTACACCATGGGTTATCATATTTGACCGGCAATCGGAAGATCCCGGGTTCGATTCCCGGGTGGTTACCTCATTTTTTCATTTGTTCGTTCTCCCTCCTCATCTTGCGCGGATGTTCTTCTATACAAGCGTCGTTCTTTACGTTAATTATACTGCGTGTTGTTTGCAGCTGAAATGTATATATATATATATAT
Organism: Bathynomus jamesi; assembly: GCA_023014485.1. NCBI lineage: Eukaryota > Metazoa > Arthropoda > Malacostraca > Isopoda > Cirolanidae > Bathynomus > Bathynomus jamesi. The sequence continues at coordinate 636,284 of JAJOZX010000186.1, forward strand.
ATATATATATAATATATATATATATATATATACCTTACCTTACCTTACAACCTTACAAAGGCTTCGCGTGATGATCTCTCATTTCGCGAAGATCAAGCTTGTCGCCTCTCCTCTCGAACTGGCCTGGTGAAGTAGTGAGTTTGATTCTTGCGCTCTCCACCTCATATAGCCAGGTACGCCCGGCTCATCGGGGATTGTTCTGATCCAGGTGTCTAGTCTTCGTTTGAAGATTTCCACTGCAACTCCCTTTGTGTTTGTTAGGTTTTTGGGCAACTGAATAAACAATTTTGGTCCTCTCACTACAAAACTATTTTCTTTCAGGGTTAAGGATGTGCCCTATCTCGCCTTCAATTTGGGAATACGGCACAGTCTGCCGTTTCTACTGTCCACCGTTGTTTGGGGAGTTATAGGGTTCAGAATAAGATTAGGGACTAGTTTCTCTATTATTTTCCAAGTGTAAATAATGGTGTATCTCTCTCTTCTCCTTTCCAGTGAGTATAGGTCTAGTTCGCGTAACCTTTCCCAGTAATTTAGTTCTTTGCACCCATTGATCTTGGCTGTGAAGCTTCTCTGGATCCCTTCCAGCTGTCTAATGTCTTTTTTATATGGGGATGTTAGGACTGAGCAGTATTCCAATTTGGGTATTATCAGGGTTTTCAGTAGAGGAATCATTACATTCCTATCCCTTCGTTTAAAGGTTCTCAATATCTGACCCGTTATTCTCTTTGCTCTGTTTAACGCTATCTTATTTTGTGTCTCAAATTTTGCATCATCCGTCATTACAACCCCTAATTCTTTTGCTCTGGGATTTCTCTGAATTTCCTGTCCATTTGGGGTATAATATTCCATGGATTTTAGGTCCTCTTTTTCCATACCGTAATAGCTGAAATTTCTCGGTGTTAAATTTCATATTGCTGTCTTCCGTCCACTTGTAGATTCTGTTTATGTCGGTTTGTAGGGATCTTATGTCTTTTGGGTTTCTTATTTTCCTATTGATCTTTGTGTCATCCGCAAAGGATGTTACTGTGCTGTCTCTGGTAACTTCCTCATCTATGTCAGTTAGCATGATTATGAAGAGTAGTGGATCTAATACTGTTCCTTGTGGTACTGAGCTGAGGACCTCTGATTCTGATGAAGATACTCCTTGTACTGTAACGACTTGCCGCCGCTCACTAAGGAAATTATATATCCATTTCCCTACTTTTCCTGTTATTCCCATATATTTCAGTTTATGTATTATGATATACCGGGTGTCCGAGAATTATCTGTACAATTTTTGGCTGTTATTAAAAGTCAACCATGAAGTGTAGAAATTCCAGTGTTGTCCCATTTTACAGAGAAACTCATTAAGTTTTTTCGGATAACAAGTTTTGATAAGTTTTTTCTTTACAATACGCGGGTGACAGACATTGATGATTTAAAAGCAAGAATCACAGCTGCTATTGAGCGAATTGATGTGGATATGCTGCAGCGTACATGGCAACATTTGGATTATCGATTGGATGTTTTGCGAATCACTGATGGTGCACATATCGAATGTTTGTAACAACGTTACTTTAATAAAAGAAACTTTTGAAAATACAGATTCTAAATAATCTTGTTTAAGAATTTTACGTGTGTTATCAAGAATTTTATTAAAAGATGAAATTGTACAAATAATTTTCGGACACACTGGAATTTCTAAAAAACTTGTCAAAACTTGGTATCAGAAAAAACTTAATGAGATTCTCTGTAAAATGGGACAAAACTGGAATTTCTACACTTCATGGTTGACTTTTAATAACAGCCAAAAATTGTACAGATAATTCTCGGACAACCTGTACCTATATATTATGATATATTATAATATATATATATATATATATATATATATAATATATTATTATGATATATATATATATATTAATTATGCGCCTCGGTGGTGTAGTGGTTAGCGTCGATAACTACGAATCCATCGGCCCCGGGTTCGAGACCCTCTGACGGCAGCCGGCGTGCAGCAAAGCCCAGCTGTTCATCCATCCACGCAATAAAGAAAGTGGTTGGTCGATAAATGGGTACCCTGGGTGGTTTAGTGGTTAAGACGCTGGGCTGCTGGTGGGGCGTGGTTCGAATTCCACGTTAAACTGTAGGTCTAAGGTGGAGTGAAACGCTTGACCTTCGTCAGAATGAACAATTCGGGCGGAAGCTAACCAAACGTTATATATGTATATACATACAGTATATATATATATATATATATATATATATACTGTATATATATATGAAAAGAAAGACCTTAAATTACGTTCTTTATTAATTACTGAACTAAAAATTAGAATCATATATTTAGACTTACAAAGTATATCAGAATTAGTATGGGTTCAATGTCCGCAATGTCTCGTTTTCTGTATGGGCTTGTGAGTATTGAGCAATAGGGTGGAGTGGAAAAACTTTTTTTAGAAATCAATTTTGTAGGGGCACCCAAAAGTTAGCCTGTGCTACCAATAAGAAATCTGTAAAATATTAGCTACCTGCGACATCAACTTCACCGGCTTCAAGGAGGTCAAAGATTTTGTTTTTCAGGTCCCCCAAAAAATTAAGGAAAAATTCAAAGATTTAAGCGTATCTTCCTTGGTGTTTGTACTAGGAAGATCATTTTTGCTTCAGTTGATTTGTCTCTTTATGTTCTTTAACCTTTTCCTTATACACTTTTCTCCCATTCCTCACATAAATTTGGAAAATTTGGCATTTCATGAAAAATACTAACAAAAAATTAGAATGTTTAATTGTTTATATCTTTCGTTGAGTTTCTCAACTTTAATAGATGTTTTAGCACCATTTTAAGGGTTCCATTTGTTTAGATTTTCACAGATTTAAATTATTTCGTAATTATATTATTTAGGTTTCTTATTTGTACTATATTACATTATAATTTATATCTCTTTTTTCAGATTATTTGATTGCTTTGATAAATTTTTATATTGAATCTGATTCGCTAAAAACATTTACACTCACTAATATAGTCTAATTCTATTCCGACGTACAAAGCAAAATTAGACATGGCTTCCATGGCCGCGAATGAATCCGCAAAAGGAAGACAAGGGGTACTCAACAGCTGAATCCAATCTTTGGACCACCAAAGGATCTCCCACTGATTTATTTGCCTTCGTCCGAAGATATACTTCAGTGTTTCCTTTATGTTAAACAGGAAAGAAATAAGTCAGGAGAAGCTTATCCAAAAATTTATGATGTTGCTACAGTCGTTGCCCAAAAAGTAAAGACTGTATGGGATCGTGCTTCTAATCCAACTAGCCATCATAAGACCATAACGCAGCGCATCCAAGGTTTGTACGAAAAATATCAAAATGTCTTGAAACAATTCAAAGGGCGGAAAGACCAAGCATCCTATCAAGCATTGCTCTACAAATTTAAACTTGACTCAGTAAAGCTCTTTGATATAGCTTCTTGTAAATGTGAAGACTTCCTGACATGTCGTTGTAAGAAAAACCGAAAAGTTCCTGTTCTGGAAAGGGATTTCTTAATGACCAACGAACGTCTCGAAAAATGATAATTGGATCCGTAGATAAAGTGGTCATCAAAAAATTGGAAAAAAAGGAAAAGGCTACACAAAAGTATGAGGAATATATAGCACGGATCTCGAAAGGAATGAAAGAATTTGATACTGCTGCAACTGTTTCGTCAAGTTCCAGCGAAACGGACGAAAGCAGTGAGCCGTTTATACTCACGACAAAGCCATTAATTAATCCCAGACTTTACAAATGAGAATGCGGTTGGCAATAGTGGGTACAGAATGCAATCAAAGAGGAATATCTGACCGTGCTGGGGCAGCTCTTGCACCTGCTGTTTTTCAAGATTTAAAATTAATTAGTAGTGAAGATACTTCTTTAGTGATCGATTAGAAGCAAGATAAGACGAGAAAGGAGCAAGATTAGAAAAGATGTCTGAAGATACCTCAACTTTCAGTTCAAGTGATCATGTTATGGGTCTCTACTTTGATGGAAGAAAAGATCGAACAAACGTTATGATAATGAAAGGTAGTAAGTATCATTCTAGGATTACTATGGAAGAGCATAGTGTCCTTTTGAAAGAACCAGGCTCAACTTACTTAGGCCACATATCTCCAGAATTGAGCATAGCAAAAAGCATTTATAAAGGCATTTTAGAGTTCTTGGGATGCAAAAATATCAGTGCTAGAAATATTGTTGCCTTTGGCTGTGATGGCACTGCAGTCAATACTGGAATAAAAGGAGGCATATTAAAAAACCAATATATTTAAAACCATGCAGCTATTTTATGAGTTTCTAAAATAAAACTGAATCACTGAATGACGCTCAACATCAACCACTCAAAGAAAGCAATAAAAACTCCTATTTTTTGTTAGTATTTTTCATGAAATACCAAATTTTTCGAATTTCTGTGAGGAATGGAGGAATGGGAGAAACGTGTATAAGAGTAAAGTTAAAGAACATAAACAGGCAAATTAAATGAAAGAAAAATGATCTTCCTAGCATAAACACAACGGAAGATACGCTTAAATCTTTGAATTTTCCCTTAATTTTTGGGGGGACCTGAAAGGCAAAATCTTTGACCTCCTTGGGGCCGGTGAAATTGATGTCGCAGGTAGCTAATATTCTACACATTTCTTATTGATAGCACAAACTAACATTTGGGTGCCCCTACAAAACCGAATTCTGAAAAAAGTTTTTTTCACTCCACCCTACTGAGCAATACTCAATTACTGGAAGGACTAGACTCTTCCATAATTTGAGCATGATGTTTGCTTTTCTGCTGCGGAAGCTCCTCCAGATGATTCCCATTATTTTTTCTAGCCGTTGTAATTTTGATATTATAGTCTCTCTGAATTCTGCATCCGACGACATTATTACTCCAAGATCCCTAACTTGTGGATTTGGTGTTATCCGTTTGGCTTGCAGAGTTTTGTATCCTTTATTCGGTAGCTCCTTGTTATTACCATATTTTAGAAGTTGGAATTTTCCTTCGTTGAACTTCATATTTTTGTCTTTTGCCCACTGGAATAATGTTCCAATGTCGTTTTGTAATCTTTCTATGTCACCTTCGTTCAATATTTCTTTGCATATCTTTGTGTCATCTGCGAAACATGATACAGTACTATCATTGATATCTGCAATCATTATTATGAACAGCAAGGAAGATAGTACTGTCCCTTGTGGGACAGAGTTCTCTACTTCTGAGACTTCCGATTTGACTCCATTTACCACCACTCTTTGTGTTCTTTGCGTCAAGAAATTAAATATCCATCTTCCTAGCTTTCCAGTAATTTTTATATTCTTAAGTTTGTATGCTATAATTCTATGGTCACATTTATCGAAGGCTTTGGCATAGTCAGTATATATTACATCTATGTTTTGTCCTCGACACAGTGTTTCCAATATTTTCTCTTGGTGGTCTAATAGCTGTGATAGGCATGATCTTCCAGCCCTGAAACCATGTTGATTTGGGTTGTATAAGTCTTTTTCTTGTAGGTAGTAGGTAGTTTTGCCTCTAATTATACGTTCAAAGCACTTTATAAGGTGTGATTTTTATGTTTTCTGCTACCTTGTTTTCCTCCTCGTTTGTCTTATGTATGAATGTTTGCTTTAGGTCCATTTCTATTTTGCCAAGTTTCCTCTCTAGTTTGAGTCTCCTTGTACCAGTTCTGCATCCGTGGGGATGTTTTACGGTTTGCTTCCGTTGTCTAAATATTGTCCATATATATATATATATATATATATATATATACATATTTGCTCAATTTATCAATCTTATACAAATAAAATAATAATAATTTCCTTCAGCTGAATCACAAAGCATAAATAAATCCCTTTGTTCATAATGGGAAGGAAGCTTCAATAAGTATTATAGAACCTATGAAAATCTAAATATGTTCACATAAATTATACTGAAAATATCTTTTAATATTTATTAGATAACTTACACTATATAAAGAAACATTTATTATTAATAATAAATATTTATCTTGTACATAATATTTTATACCATTACTATATATTACTATATTACTATATATCAACTGCTGAGACTAATTTTGATATATTTTATAAGTCTAAATATTTGATTCTAATTTTTAGTTCAATAAATAATTAATAAAGAACTTAATTTAAAGTTTTTCTTTTTGAAGATTTATGAAATATGAGAAGTTTTTAGTTATATTTTTTATTTTTAAGTTTTAAATTGCTTTAGTCGCGATATTTTTCTTCTGTACCTCTCTATCTCTGACACCCCCTCTATCTGTACCTCTCTATCTCTTCTTCTTTATCTCTCTACCTCTTCTTCAACACTCGTTCAGAAAAGACATCATATGTAAATGAAAACGAAGCATTACGTTTAATTATTTTATGAATGAAAATGCTTTTCTTTCATTAAAATGTACGTTTTAATGAAAATAAAATGTTATTTAAGTAATTGTATTTATTTCATTATACAAACAGTAATTAATTATTTGTACTTTGTTGAGGAAACATAATTCATAGTTTTCGTCACAATGGACTTTTAGTTGCAAGAACATTATTAGTTTTGGAACTTTTCGCCCGGTTTCAGGTGACACTAAAAACTATAGTTTTATCACTTTTTTTATGTCAGAGAGACATTTCTTTTTAAACCCCAAGTCCATCGACGACGAATTATGAAAGTTTTCAAGCGAAGTGAAGACAAAGTAGGAATAATTTATGGAATTGCCCGAACGAAGAAATAGAGAACAGTGGTATATGAACGCCATCATTCAAGTGTCGCTTAGTGCCAGAAGGCAGATCTTGAGGTTTCCCCTTTTTACGAGGATTAAGAAGTTATAATGATGTTTCTTCATCCGAAGATGACAGGAATATTTGCGGTGAAATACCAGATGGAATAATTTGAACATACTAACTAGTTATGGAGGAAACGAGCACTTTAATGAGAATTTTATCTGTGTATTTGCGCATATCCCTACAGATACACTTCATTTATATCTCCGTGTTTTCAAATGTTCACAACAACAACAACAACAACAACAACAACAACAACAACAACAACAACAACAACTGCGAAGACCTAAAAGTCAAAGGTCAACGAATAACTTTTAAGAGCAGAAAACTACCAAGATTCCGAATTTTATAATTTCAAAGAAATTATGAAGTTTGGACAGAAAATACTTCAGATCTTTTAAACTTTCTTGTAGGAAAAAAATGTGGAAAAAATCCAGTTGGAATTAACTATACGGGAGAAGATGACAGTTTAAAGAAATTTTCTTCTATAAAGATTTTATCTATTTTTCACTGAGACAGGATTATAAAACTTTCTTTATTACAGAAATTACAGATATCCTTCAAACGGTATCTTGTATCCATACACACACACACACACACACACACACAAAAGCAAGGTTGGTACCGTATCAATACCATATTTCAAAGTAAAAATCCCTTCCTTCCACAGTTCATTTCTAGCAGTCCGAAGAGTCTCGATTTGCAAAAAAAAAAAAAAAAAAAATCCATCAAAAAAGGATCACTCCTGCATTTTACGTTCTATTGCAAACTAGACCAAACAAGGGTATTTGATCAAAAAATTGAAACGTAAATTTGATCCAAGTAAGATAGAGAACGAATTTCCGGGCAAATTTATCAAATTTGAAGAATGAAATGAGACAGAAAACGTAGGAAAGTTTAAAAAATGAAAATGTATTCAAGTTCTGCAGGTAAATTGCTTTGTTGCAGGAATTTACCCTTTTCAAGGGGATATTTGGCTTTATCATATATGAAATATATACAATATATACAATTAATACAATATATACAATTAATTAGAAATAATACTGTAATGTCGAAGTTAAGAGGAGCTACAGACAGACGTTTTCGTACCAATAAGTCCACAGCTTAGGCCTTAGAGGATAAATGGCAGGACTCATGGATAGCTTGGATGATCGGGTTGGATGATTTTTTAATTCTTTGCATTAGACTGTATTGAGCACGTCTTGTTACCTCCGGGAAGCTCGGGACATTGCGGGAAGCAAACATTTGCGAAGCTGAGCATCTCGGGGGTAATTTATGTAAGAATCTAAAAGACCTGTTGTACAGCAAATTTAGGGTTCTACCAGAACCTTTTTTATAATTTACACAGAGCTGCTGTCTGTATATATTACTGCAGAAAGTACGAAAGAGAGTGTCTTTAGCTTCACTTGTATAGAATCGAAAGTTCCTTATGGTCATATTCGCTTTAGCACACAGGCTTCGAGATTGTTTTCTTATATCCGAGTCATCACTCAAGGAGCTGGTAATAGTTTGACCCAAATACTTAAACTTTTGTACTTCCTCAATTACCTCACCATTCATTTTAAACCTTATATCAGCTGACTGATTACAGCTTTTAGGATGAAATTGCATAACCTTAGTTTTTGTAACATTAAAAAGAATATCATGTTTCTGCGAATACTCTTCGCAGACTTTTAGTAGCCGATCCAGACCTTTAACACAGGGACTTATTAACACCATATCATCGGCATAAACTAAGTTATTTATCCTTGTGTTATCTATACAACATCCCACTGTTGCCTCGTTAAGTGAAGCAATATATATATATATATATATATATATATATATATATATTAGTGGTGGACCGGATGTCAGTTTTTCAACATCTGCGGATGCGGATTTTTTATTTCAATATCCGCGGATGCGGATGCGGATGCGGATATTTACTTAATCTATCAATATAATATAGAATTATGAATATATGACAGAATTTTTCAAATTTCGTGATATTACTATTATGGCAGGCAATGCATAAGAATTAAAATTAATATTAAGGTTTACATTATGATAAAAATAATAACTTTCTCAAGAGTTTCAGCCACAGAAAATTCAATGAAACAAGTTTCATTCAATTTTCTGTGTTACCAGGAACCTTATGAACCTTATGTTGTTTCGTGCGTTGGTCTCTCTTCACACGGAGGTTTATATATTTGTTTGTTCATTAATAATAATTAATACTTTACATGAAATGTGCATGACTGGGCCTTATAAGCTACTTTATAAGCTAATTTAATTGTAAATTGCATAATTTATTAGAGGTAATATCCGCATAACATCCGCAGTCAGAAGTGCGGATGCGGGTGCGGATGTTAAAAATGATGCGGATATCCGGTCCACCACTAATATATATCATATATAGCCTTTTCCGAAATTTTGATATTTAATGTAGATTTACGCTGATTTAAAAAATGTTTTTTTTTTGGAGAAATTATCATTTTAAAAGTTACACGGTGTTCTAGTTTACGTATAGTTACTATTTTAAAAGTTACTTGGTGTACTAGTTTACCTATAGTTACTGTAGAAAAATCTTTTGCATGTACGAGGGTAATTCAACAAGTATCCGTGCTTTTTATTTTCACAATTTTATTTTCACATCTGATAGATTATAAATACATCACTTCTCAACATAGTCTCCCTGTTTCTCAATACACTTAGTCCAGCGATCTACAAGCTTCCTAATGCTATCACAAAAGAATGTTTTTGGCTGTGTGCGTAGCCAGTCATGCACCGCTTCCTTCAGGTCATCATCGCCTTAGAATCGCTGACCTCTCAAAGCGTCTTTTAGTGGTCCAAAGAGGTAAAAATCTGAAGGTGCCAGGTCTGGACTGTCGGCTGGATGGTCGAGAACTTCAAATTTAAGTTCTTCAAGGCATTTTCTAGTCTGTGCAGCGGTATGAGGGCGCGCATTGTCGTGTAACAGAATAACACCTTCCGACAATCTCCCTCTCCGCTTTGTGCGAATTGCTTGCTTTAACTCTTCCGAAGCATGTCAGAATACGATGCACTTGTTACTGTAGTTCCACGCTCTAGATAATGTTCAAGGATAGGGCCTCGTTTATCCCAAAACAGTGTTAGCATAACATAACTCGGAATGAGTTAAATTCATCATTGCTCCTCCCTTATATCTGCATATTCCTTTCACGTAGTATTTACATATATTTTATTTCCCATTTTTACTTGGGGCCTTTGTTTTTGTTGGTTTCAGTGTGGTTTCTTTATTGTTTACTTGTTTTTCTTCTTGCTGCTAATGCCCTTTGTTTGAAAACTTTGGATTTGGTTTTGTGCCTCTGTTTCCTCTGTTGGTGCTTCTTTTATTTCTATTATTTCTATTATTTCTGCTTTTTCTGTTTTCTTTCCCTTTTCCTGTTCGTTTTTCGCAGTTTCCTCTCGTACTATCTTCGTTCCTTTTATTTCTTTTCTCTGTTCGCTATTCATAAACTCCTCTTTTGCCTTTTCCTCATAGTCTCGTTCTGCTTCAAAAACCGTAAACGAGTTTATTTTGATTATGCAGCTTTCGCAGAACTACTTGAGTCCGTTCACTTGTTTAGCGCCTGTTATAAGAGAGATTTCTTCGTCACTCCATTTCAGGCATTGAAATTCAATTGAAGTCTGGCAAAGATCACAGCGAATCGATATTGATTCATCTGTTTCTTTTTTACAGTATCCACAGGGTTGTATGAATTTATTTACCATTGCCATGTTTCTAATGTTATGTAAATTATTGTGCTCGAAATATTAACTCAAAATAGTAATTTGTTTAGTGAGGTATAGAAGTGAGGGAGGGAAAATTTTCCGTTATTCCGTCGGGTGGGGGATGGGGGATGTGGCACGCTGTAGATTCTTTCTGATTGGTGCCCAGGAATGTACCTCGGGGGATAACTGAGGGATATTGCCTTTCGATGGGAAGTCAGATTTCCTCCGAGAGAAAAACACTCGGAATAGATTGTATAGATTTGGTTGCTTTAATTTTATTTGCTTTATTTCAACAAACGCCGCTATTTCACCACTTACATTGGCATATGACTGTGTTCACTGAGTATTCACTAAAAAATAGGCACTACTTAAAAAGGATTAACTGCAGAATTTTTATTGTAATATCACTTTTATTCAGACTTTCCAACGAAACACGTGTAACCGTCACACTGGGCAGGAAAACACACACATATATATACAGGGTGAGTCAGGACAAAATATCAATTTCGGGAGCTTATAGCTGAGGTAATTTCCAGTCAAAAACTTCACATGAACATAGGTCCGATTCTTAACGGTTATGGAGCTATGGATGTTTGAATGTTTAAAAATAAGAATACGCGAACAAATAGCTGCTAAAGTTTTTATTCATGAATTTACAATAGCTGTTCAAAAAGACTACCCTCGGCATCAATACACATCGCGGCTCGTCTGTGAATCGCGCGTGTAGCTCACATTAGTTCATTACGATTGTCTTTTATGAGGGCTGCAGCATCCAAAATGCGACGGAGCAATGCACATCATGCGCCCTCACAGATAAAAATGTAGAGGTGTTAGGTCCGGAGACCTAGGTGGCCAATTTTGTGCACCAACTCGACCGATCCATCGACCAGGGAAGCGATCATCGAGCTGCGTTCTCACTGCACGGCTAAAATGGGGAGGAGCTCCGTCTTGTTGGAAGTACATACACAATCGTGTTGTCAAAGGTACATCTTCTAACAGTGGCGCCAGTTAGTCTTGCAGAAATCTTACTAATATTTGTGACGGTTGAAGAAATTTGTTACTTATGGCCGGCCAAACCACTGGCCAGATTTGGATGAGACTTAGGGGATAGGGGTAACTGAGGCCGAGAAAGAACGTAGGCTATGTGGCGTCGGCCTCTGAGGTTATTTGAGGCCGCTGGAGGCCTCTATATTCCAGACTGGTTGAAAGATAGTGACATCATAGACACTTCATAAAATGGGCAGAGCTCTATCATAGACACGTCATAAAATGGGCCGAGCTCTAACGTGTACTTTTCAAGCGATGCATTTAAGATTCAGCAAATAAAATTTTATTTTTTTAATAAGACAAAAATTTGAATTTTTAAAAATCTCCATAAATATATATGCTGTCTGTCTGTCTGTCTGTCTGTCTCTCTGTCTGTGTCACCCTAAAACACGGAACTGCTGCTTGAGAGAAAAAATTATTCGGTAAAAGTTGCTTAAAATTAATCAAAACTTACGGGAAAATTATTGAATGCCCGGTTAATTGAATAGTACGGCGAGATATTTTTGCTACCCGCACGAAGGGCGGGTTCTCTGCAAGCGTTCAACTTCCACTCGGGCAACGCCGGATCGTTAGCTAGTCGTAGATAAATGTCACCTGTAAGACCGCCTTCAAATATAAACGGACGAATACCCCACCACACATTGACACTGAACTGATGTTGAAAATTACTTTCCACAATGGCATGAGGATTCATTTCCGACAACACATGTGAATTGCGAGTGTTGTTGACACCGTCGCAGGTAAATTGAGCCTCATCACAGAACAAACCATATCGATGCAAATGTCGATCAGCATTGAGCCAATTACAAAATTCCAGCCGTTGGGCACGATCCCTAGGTTGGAGGTGTTGAACGCGCTGTACGTGGTATGGATACATGCCTTCTTCGTGTAACGTTATATATACTCTCGTTTGAGGAACTCTAAGACGTGTGGAAATCCTTCGTGTACTAACATGAGGACTCCACTGTACCATCTGAATAATGTTTTCTTGTTCAGCCACATCTTGTTATACCAGACGCTCAGATAAAACAGTAACGCTGGGAAATGAACCGCTCTCTCGCAATCTTCGGAAAACGTTGCTAAACACTCGTCGATCCGGAAGTTTTCGATTTGGAAAACGTCGCTGGTATTCAGCGACAGCAGCAGTAGTATTTCCATCGCAAAATTCGTAAACATACACCATATCGGCATATTCGGCATTTGAAAATGTAAACGGCATACTGAACGCACAAAACATCAACTGCATGCTGTGAAACACAACACTCTACTGCGTAGTTAGTTCGGTTCGGTAAGTAACTATCAATTCATTTCAAGGTCACGCATGCGCATGCTTGAAATTCAAACATCCATAGCTCCAGAACCGTTAAGAATCGGACCTATGTTCATATGAAGTTTTTGATTGGGAATGACCTCAGCTATAAGCTCACAGAGTTATGACATTTCGTCGTGACTCACCCTGTATATACTAATATATATATATATATATATATATATAATATATATATATATAATATATAATATATATATATATTATATATATATACAGGGTGTTCCGCAAGTCGTGGCCCAAAGGCTAATTTCATGTTGTACATTATGGCAAACAATGTAAATTAACCTAACCCAATCTACCTTTACCTAATCTTACTTATCCTAACCATAACATAAACTGGTCACATTCTTATTTTGAGGTCATCATTAATTTTTCTGAAAATATAATGATACACTCGGTTCAAGAAATGTTTCCATGAAAAATAGAGGACATAATATTTTATCATGCTAACTTGCCATATTTCATAAATTTTATAGTGAAGACAGGACGACAAAGACATTTTATATTATATACTATATAAAAATATATAAATAATATATATAGCAGTGCAACATTACAGCTTTTCTCTTGTAACATTGGCTTTTATGTAGACTTTGTTTATTGAATATAACTCTCAGCGCATTGCAGTGAGCACTAACCACGTTATAGCATCAATATAGCAGCATGTTGCTATCTTTCCACAAGTACAGTTGATTTCAAAAGTCAAAATACACTGGATCACACCTACCTTATGGCCTTGCGCGTGTATCCTGACTTTCGAAACCTGTGGTACAGATTCGGAAAAAAGTTCAGCTAGAAATATAATTTTTTTTTTAAATGTATTAAAAACTACCAATTCGTAATGATTTTGTTTTTAAAATTTTATTACCATCACAAAAAAGAAATAAGATATTCAAAGAAAAGCGAGACATTACCAATTAGTAATTTTTTATGCTTTTCAGAAATTCATCGACTTTTTTTTATTATTAACACTTAACACTTCATAACGTGTTTCATCTCAGACTGAATTAAGTTAACACGTTTTGTCATTCAGCAAAGTGCATAAAAAGACTTCAATCTTGTACCTCTTTTGACCTAATAAGAGAAAATATTAAAAATCTAATTTAACTTTTTATAAGGCACTCTCCGATACAGTTTCTGCTGTCAATCAATGATATTCATGGAGGAAACGTTTAAAGGTATCCTTTTAATTCATCTCATTATTAATTTAATATCTGAATAGCGTTCATCTATTTACCATAGTCTGTTGTTAAATTATTTACTTACTCCTGTAAAATAAATATTTTTGAAAAATATTTCACTTTTACCAAAGAATAAGGATGAAGATCCTAAAAACACTGCAAACCCCAACGAAAGATACTTGGAGCAGTAAGAAAAGCAGATGTTATTGAAATAAATGAGATGTGCGCTTCTATCACCTAGTCATAACTCCACTGAACTGTGGCGTTAAGATTAGCTACATAGTGAATGGGATGAAACCATACTTGAAACACTATACTTGAATTATGTTAAAGACTACCCCACAGTATAAGCTACAATGATTGCCAACAACGGAGGTTATTTTTAACTAGTCCTTGAAGCAACTGTACTGCTAAATTATGTCTTTGTTGCATTTTCTAATGCAACTCTAAATGAACTGCTTCAAATAACTCACGTTTATATCAACTGATCCTTCAATTATTCGTTAGAAATAATATTTAAAGTGTTTCCACAGTTTTCACACTAGGATCTTTTATTTATATATATATATATATAATATATATATATATATATGGAGGGAATAATGATGTCTGTTCGTTTATACACTCTTAAACAGCTAAGGTAGTCTGCACCAAATTTAGTATACAAATTTAGGGGAACCAGGGAGGGTTTTAGTAACACACTTGCTCCTCCTAGTCTTCCCCCTTTTGCTGCACAAAACACATTTGTTTTGTTGAGAAATTGTTTTAGTTGGACATTAAAAATTCAAGATACGAGACATTTGAAAGAACACAATGTGGAAATACTGATGGTACTCAGATTTCTCCATATTTTGAAAATGACTGATGTCAGGTAACCTCCCTTTAAACGTATACATTCATGGCAGCGGAAAAAGAAATTGTCCATAACTTGCTGAAATGTTTCAGGAGGAATGCGGCTTATTTTATCTCTGCTGTTGCTTTTCAGTTCAGGTAATGTTCTTGGTCTAATCACATACTCCTTGAACTTTAAATGGACTTATAAAAAAAATCTGGACATGTAAGGTCAGGTGAAATTTTAAAACAACATGATTTGGAAATGTCTCTTGCAACAGTTACCTTGTTTCAGTGTTTGTGTGGTAAGTTGCACCATCCTGTTGGAAGAAAATTTCATTGAAGTCTGGATTGCAGCGCCGTAATTCAAGAATGAAAAATTCTCTCAGCATTTTACGGTATCGATCATTATTCACAGTCACCCCCACCCCCCACCGTTCATTCTCAAAGAACTCAAAGAAATATGGGCCTATTATACAAGATTTGGAGATGGCACATCACACTGTCACTTTCTGGCTGTGTAAAGGTTTTTCGTGGATTTCGTGAGGATTTGTGTTGGCCTATATTCGACAGTTTTGTTTGTTGACATACCCCGATAAGTGAAAATGTGCTTCATCTGTTATTATAAAGTTTTCGCCAAAATTTGAGTACCTAGCAAAAGTCCTATGATAGTGTTACACATTGCCAGTCGGCTTTGTTTGTCTGCCGGTTTCATCTGTTGTGTTACTCGTACCTGCATTTTGTAGGGATACAAACTAAGAGCCTCCTTCATAACTGTACGCACAGTTTCCATATTAATATCTAGTTGTAGAGAATGGCTTCTCACCGACATCTTTGGGCTCTGTTGGACTGCTTCTCTCACACTTTCAATTGTTTCTTCAATTCTTACTGTTTTCCTTGGCCCAGACCTTTTGCATCTGACTTTACCCTGACTTTTGGCATCTGCTACACTGCCAGTTCTCCTATATGCTTTAACATAGCGGAATACTGAATTCCTTTTGGAACATGTCCGCAAACCAAACTTTGCCCGAAACTGTTTTCAAGCAATTCTTATAGAGTAGTTGTTGGCAAAATAAAGCTCCACAGTGGCGGCTCTGTGCTCCACGCTCCATTTGTCCATTTTCACTTGTGATGGTGCAGTTCAAGTTTCCAAAGCTTAGTCAAAATCACCTGGAACAAACAAAAAGAGACAGTTAATACGAGTATAAAGAATTTTCATGATTAAAATGTATCCAGGAATTACTTGTCACCATATATATATATATATATATATATATATATATATATATATATATATATATATATCATTAA
>JAJOZX010000186.1:655000-672500 GCA_023014485.1 Bathynomus jamesi
GATGTGCGTCGTAAACAGAGAGCTGTTATCGAGTTCTTAACCGCAGAGAAGGAAACAGTTGGAAATATTCACAAACGTCTACAAACGTTTACGGAGATGCTGTTGTTGATCGAATCACACATGGACGCTGGTCTAAACGTGTGAGATCATCGGAGAGAGGGAGAGCCAGCCTCGATGACGGGCCACGCAGCGGTCGCCCGGCATCGGCTGTGACATCTCACACTGCGCAACGTGCTAACATCATCATTCGATCAAATCTGCGTGTCACATACAAGGAGCTATCACTGGAGCTAGGAATTAATGAAGAAAGTGTGAATTCGATAATTCAGCAATTCAGATCCTCGCGAACTGACTGAAGATAACAAAGCCCAAACAAAAGAAATTGCTTCTGAGTCGTTGGTTCGATACGAGACAGAAGGGGATGACTTCCTTTCACGAATTGTGACTGGGGATGAGACTTGGGTACATCACTTTGAACCTGAAACAAAACGCCAATCTATGGAGTGGCATCACGCAGACTCCCCACACACGAAAAAGTTCAAAATGGCTCCCTCTGCAGAAAGGTTATGACCACCATCTTCTGGGACATGAAAGGAGTGATTCTGGTGGACATTATGAAGAAAGGACAAATAACACTGGCCAACAAAATGAAACTTTTTTTTCTCATCACAAACATGATCACACTTTTCTTAATGCAATTTTCGCGCTGATTCCGCATCTGGTTTTATTTTTTTTCTAGCACGTATAGTTATATAGATACACTGGTTTTGATATTTTTAAGTTTTTGATATTGCTATAAGAAAATTTATGGATGTATAGATCACACTTAGGAATGCTAAACAACAAATACATCATATACTTTATTCAATGTACTTATAAATAAAGAATATATACATTATTTTATTAAAAGCGCTGTGAGTGTGATTTCCTTTTGTAAATTTGGCCTGGATTGTCACGATACAGCATCCAACAATGGTCCGCCATCATGCTTTCATTCCAATATCCTTGGTAGCGCTTCTCCATCATCTGAATATCTTGATGGAAGCGCTCTCCTTGCTCGTCACTCACTGCACCAAGGTTTTCAGGAAAGAAATCTAAGTGGGAATGCAGGAAGTGAATTTTTAACGACATTCGACACTCCATTTCTTTGAAGGCATCAAGGAGGTTCTTGACTCCATCCTTATACGCAGGTGACTTGTTGCTTCCAAGAAAGTTTTCACATATCCATTTGAACGCCAGCCAAGCCTTCAATTCCAGCGGACTTAGGACTTTTTCAAATTCAGTGTCATTCAAAACCTCCCTTATTTGTGGCCCAACAAAAATTCCTTCCTTCAATTTTGCTGCAGTAACCTTCGGAAATTTCCTTGAAAGGTATTGGAACCCTTCAGAATTGACTTTACCCATTGCTTTAACAAAATTCTTCATTAAACCAAGTTTAATGTGAAGAGGTGGCAGATAGATCTTTTGGGGATCCACTAAAGGACAGACTGGACATTGCTTATCCCTGGGACATATGTATACCTAAGTGGCCAGTCACTTTTGGTGTAATGTTCTATAGTGGCGCGACTGTCCCACAGGCAAAGGAAACAACAAAATTTTGTGAATCCTGACTGCATACCCATAAGCATTCCTATAACTTTTAGATCTCCACAAACATTCCATTGATGACTGTCGTATTTGATTGCCTTAAGTAGTATATCCATATTGTCATATGTCTCTTTTAGATGGACGGAATGGGCAATGGGGATGGATGGCATTATATTACCATAATGCAAAAGAACTGCTTTCAGGGGTCATTCTTACATTGTCGAGGCATGTTGACTGACCTGAGCAAACTATAAATTCAAAAAAAATGTACACCAACTTGACACAACAAGTTCTTGGACTGGACTGATCTTTTGACACACAAAGCACGGCGTTGTTGCCTGAATCACAATGCTGCTAGACGTAAAAGCTCACACCTGAAATACATAAGATGTATAATTAAGATAATTGAAATCAATAAGATGAATAAACTAAAAAAACACAATAAAATAAACACAATCAAATGTTGAAATATTAGTATTTTGCCTATTTGAAATGGTTAAATCTGTGTAGTTATATATATGCCTTCATCTTGAAAACTATACGTGCTAGAAAAATCTGAATGCAGTTTTGGAATCAGCGTGAAAAATGCTATCCAGCCACCACAAATTTTACTCTGATGAAAAATCTTTGTTGACCAGTGTAATCAACTCAGAGGCATATATTGCTACCCTACAGAGACTCCAGAGACGTATAAAGCGAGTTCGACCGGGGAGAAAACTGGAAGACGTCCTTCTTTTGCACGATAACTCAAGACCACACAACAGTTTGCAAACAAGCGAGGCCATCACAAAAATGCGCTTGACTGTGTTACCCGACCCTCCATACAGCCCGGATCTGGCACCTACAGACTTCCATTTGTTTGGGCCAATGAAGGAAGCTATTCGTGGAAGAAAGTTTCAGAGTGACGATGAGGTTGTTGAGGAGGTTAAGAGGTGGCTCGAGCGGAACCCAGCAGACTTTTACCAGCAAGGAATAAAGGCCCTTATTTCGAGGTGGAGGAAAGCCGTAGAAAAGGATGGAGACTATGTGGAAAAATAAAAAACTTGTTAAAAAGGTATGTAACTACTTGTGTACAAAATTTCTGGAACTTACAAGGAAACTTAGAAAGAAAAAAAAGGTGGGGCAAAATATATTGAGTGGCCCTCGTGTATATATATATATATGAAAATGAAAATGAAAAGGTTTATTGGCAGACTATAGTCCATATGACAAATATTATTAATACAATGACAGTTCATATACTAAGGATAGAAATATATACAAATGATTAGAAATAATACTGCAATGTCGAAGTTAAGTGGAGCTACAGACAGACGTTTTCGTACCAAGAAGTCCATAGCTTCGAGGATAAATGGCAGGGCTCATGGATAGCTTGGATGATCGGGTTGGTTGATTTTTTAATTCTTTGCATTAGACTGTGTTGAGCACGTCTTGTTACCTCCCGGAAGCTCGGGACATTGCGGGTGGCAAACATTTGCGAAGCTTAGCATCTCGGGGGTAATTTATGTGAGTCTAAAAGACCTGTTGTACAGCAAATTTAGAGTTCTGCCAGAATCTTTTTATAATTCACCCACAGTTGCTGTCCGTATATCATATATATATATATATATATAGATAGATAGATAGATACTCGTATATTATAAACAACGCTAAAAAAGCACAATAAAAGCTAATATAAATTTAAATTTACAAGCAACATACAAACCTGTGCAAATGAAAGGTTTGAAATTATTAAATAACTTATTTCACTTTTGGTTCACTTTGTACATAGAGCAAAATTGGAGTTGTATATGAATGTATTCGCAAGTATATACTGTGTATATATATATATATATATATATATATATATTATATATATATATATATATATATATATATATATATATATATATATACACACACACACACACATGAAGTAAGATATATATATATATATATTTGAGGTTTATTATGTTATTTTAGTTTAAATATTGAAGAAATTTTGAATTTATGAACCATGAACAAAAAGTTGGCGTCCGCCATTTAGATTTTTCTCATTTTGATGGGATGTAAGTTTTGGTTTAGGCATCTGAAATATTTGGTTAAAATGCAGAATGGTCTATCATGCAATTTAAATACTATATATACACACTGTATATATATATATATATATATATATATATATATATATATATATATATATATATACTGAGCGGCAGAAAAATCGGCTCACTCGGAATATCACGAAAAGCAAAATAGTGGGCAAGCTTCTGTTTATAAAAGTTTTAAAATTCGAAAATATAGTCTATGAGGCAACCAAATAACGAGACAAAACAACGTCAGCTGCGAACACACTAGCTGTAACGAATTTTCGACTTCTTTTAAGAATTCGACAGTCTTACATTCAGTTGTTCTTAGACTGCTAGTGCCACCTTTTTTTTCCACTAGTGGGAGTAGGCATTCGTTCGTGAGCATGTCAATTGGACTCCTCCAAAATCAACCCTCTCTAAAAGTGCACTGGGCGAATCTTTCTCCTGTTCTTCTTTTCTTCACACTCTTTCCCGTCCATCGGATGTTCGAAGTTTAAATCTTGATTTGTCCGTGAACAATACTCGTTACCACTGGACCATAGTCCAATTCCACGCTTCTCAAACTAGGGGTCGCGACCCCTCAGGGAGTCACGTAAATATTATTGGGGGTCGCAGAAACATTTGAAAATGTTATTTTTTTCATAAATATACAGTGTTAGTACCTATTGCTTTTATGACATTGAGTGAAGGGTCGCGAAAAAATTTGTCTGATCCAAAGGGGTCGCAAGTGAAAAAAGTTTGAGAAGCCCTGGTCCAATTGACATGCTCACGAGCGAAAGCAAGACGAGCATTGCGGTGGTGTGGGAGCAATTCCGGACCCATTACTGGACGTCTAGCATGTAAACCACCTTCCATAAGTCTCCTTATAACGGTTCGCTCCGATACACTGACGTCTCGAGACCTTTTCAGCTCATTGCGGATGTTTGTGGCAGTCAAGCGACGATCTCGCAAAACACCCAATACGATGAAACGATCGTCACGGGCAGATGTGCAGCGCGATCTTCCAGATCCTGGTCTTCGGGTGTACTCTCCTGTCTCCACATAACATTGGTTCACACGTCGAACCGTTGTTCTTGGAATTCCTAGCGCATCGGCGACGTAACGCTGGCTCCGACCATCTTCAATTATGGCAACGACTCTTGCGATGTTCACGGCACTCAAATCCATTGTAAATGTCCAATTCTGAAACCCAAAAGAATTAGAAATCTCTCTGTTACTAAATGCAAATGCCTACTCCCACTAGTGGAAGACAAAGGTGGCACTAGCAGTCTAAGAGCAACTGAATGTCAGACTGTCGAATTCTTAAAAGAAGTCGAAAATTCGTTACAGCTAGTGTGTTCGCAGCTGACGTTGTTTTGTCTCGTTATTTGGTTGCCTCATAGACTATATTTTCAAATTTTAAAACTTTTATAAATAGAAGCTTGCCCACTATTTTGCTTTTCGCGATATTCCAAATGGGCCGATTTTTATGCCGCTCAGTGTGTGTGTGTGTGTATATATATATATATATATATAGGTATATATTCGACAGGTACTCTATAGGAAGTGCTGTGACGTAACTGGTTACTCGGTAATCGTTACTTTTTAGAGTAACCGTAATAGTAATTAATTACATTTTCCGGCCGACTAATTGCAACTATAAATAGTTAAAAAAATATCATGAATATTGTAATTTTTACCAGTTAATTTTTTCTGTGAGGGCAAAAAGTAAGTAGCTACTTTTTTCACAAACCTTCCTTGATGTACACATTGTGATCAGTGCAAGTTTATTTACAACATATATCTAATGATGATATAATACAATTTTGTTGTTTATTCGTTAAATCACAATCCGGATGAAACAAATGAATAGTCTTGGTAAGTTTCACTTGTCAATGAAAGTACAATACTTTCATTAGGATCAAATAAATGCGCGCCAAAACCAGGAATACCGTTGGAAGTAACTTTTAAAGTAACTAGTTACCTTTTTGAACCATCAACTCGTAACTAGTTACTTCTTTGAAGCAGTAACTAATAACTAAATAGTTACAAAAGAAATGTAGCAGTCAAAAAAGTGACTCCAAACCCGCTTCAGAGGGTTGACAAAAGTAAATAGACACTTTCGGTTTTTCCATAGTTTTTGATTTGATATTAAAAGTCAATAAATAGTAAAAGATACGAGTATATTGAACCAATATATTTGGAATCGTGTTGCTTTCCCCTTTGCATTATGCAAATCTAACACACGTTCTGGCACTCCATTGATAAACTTTGCCATTTGGTTTTGAAGACAATCATTGTGGTGTGTATATATATGTTACAGGGAATCTGTGTAACTCGAGATTTCATGAAATCCCTAAAATGTTCATGAATTTCATGTAAGGTTAAGTCGTGATATTTTCGTTTGTTTTAACGAAAATATCACGACTTAACCTAACATGAAATCCCTGAACATTTCAGGGATTTCATGAAATCCATAGTTACACATATTCCCTGCATATATACTTTTCTCAACCCCCTTCCCCCTCTCCCCTCTCCCTCCCCACTCCTTCTCATTCAAGGACCGCAAGCCAAACTCAGATTTAAAATTTTCATTTCATTTACACTTCATTCATCCATTCTTGCTAACAATCTAAAAATAGAGTGGTTAGAATTTTAAATTAGTTCATGCCCAAATGTCAGAACACACGGGGGAAATAATCCGTTTCATGCATTATGTTAGTTTATTCATAATAAATGCTAAAATTGAGACCCAGTAACCTCCATACAGTTCTTAATTCTTCTTCTGAGTGACATCCTCACACATCTCAACATAACAGTGGAAATCTTGGAACATTCAGCCGGTATTCGATTCTTCAGTTTCTCTAAGGACCAGGAACGATCACTGTAAACAACGAATTTGAAATGACGCCCCCCCCCCCCAAAAAGAACAAGGGGCGTAAGAACTGGTGACCTAGGAAGTCATCCAACAGGACTTCGATGTCCAATCCAACGCTGCCCAAGTAATTCACTCAGGTAATGACGAACTCTGAGCGGGAAGTGTGGTGGAGCGCCATCCTGTTGAAAGAAGAGCCCTCTTCGTTGATTCAGCGGAAGGTTGTTAATGAAAGGTTCAATGACTGTTTGAAGCATCTGAAGGTATGTCTCACCTGTGCACGGGCCCTCCATGAAAACAGACCCTATTAAAATGTCACCTAACACGCCTGCCCATACCATAACACGTAGACCATTTTTAACATGACTGTCTCGGTCCACTGAGGGTTTTCATCTGACCAGTAGCGAGCATTATGGCGGTTAACGTGCCCACTAAGATAAAATATTGTCTCATCAATGAACATGATATAATGGCTAATGTTATGTGGGCTTGTCATCTACTCACAGAACTCCAGGCGGCGGTCTTTATCGTCCGTCGCCATGCAGTTCTTGTGTCAGGCGTATCTTGTTGGGATGGAAGTGCCTTTAGCCTTTAGAAGTCGCTGACAAGATGTCATCAACACGACCATCTCCCCAGATAACTTCAGGTTGACTTCTTCTGGCTGTTGAACAAATTACCCAGTACCAGGATCTTGGTTGACCAGTGCGTGGTCGGTCAAGCACACTCCCAGTAGTTTTAAATCGTTCAATCACTTTTTGGACAGTTGAGAAAAAAGGCTTTCTCTCCCTTGGTTTTGCTGATTAAATTCGTCTGCGACACTTCGGTAAGTGCTTCTTTCTCTTGTGTACATGAAGACCAACTTTACTCCCTCATCTTTCGTTAATTTCCTATCCATGGCTCACCTGGAACAGAGAAGACAAACAGTATTAATCTAAATCAATTTCCCCTATGTGTCCTAACATTTTGGCCAACCTGTATATATATATTATGTAGGAAGAAGGGGGCAAGGGCAAGTGCCCGCAAAAATTACCCCCAATACAAGAAGGAGAGAGCCAAAATGAAGGTCTCTGTGTCCCACGATGCCATTTTTTTTATATAAATTTTGAAAAGATTGCGTAGTGTATAAAGTGCATGTATGTGAAGTGGAGCATAGAGGGAGAAGTCTGTGTTTGAAAGCATGCTGGATTGCTCACAGGGTAGATAAAACAGAAAAAGATCAGCTAAAGATGACAGTGATAGGAGAAACGGGAGTTTCAGAACTCACTCTCTCTTGCCTAACATCCCCCCACCCCCCAGAGTACTTTTCTGGTCGATTGGTGTCTACAATCTCTTCCTTCAAATTAACACACACACACACACACACACACACACACACACACATATATATATATATATATATATATGTGTGTGTGTGTGTGTGTGTCCTTTTCATTATTAGTTCTTTTTCCTGCTGATACACACCATCATAAATCAGGCTCGTGCAGCTGAAAGCATATTCTTCATTTACATCATCACATTAATGTCTAGAGTAAATCCAGTTAATTATTAATACTGGTTATTAATAGTAATTAATAACACAAGCTGATCACTTTCGTTATTACACGATCCAAATGCGTCAAAATTCTCTTTAAAAATTCATTATAAAATATTACCCTTTTTCTTTTTTTCTTAATAAGAGTTCGGAGTAATTTAATTTAAATATACAGGGTGTCCCGTAAGTCCGGTCTGATAGGAAAATTTACTTTGAAATAAATTTTCCTATCAGACCGGACTTATGGGACCCCCTTTACATAGATATATTTCGTGAATATTTTACGGAAGATTTGTAGATATTTCACCTATAATTTACAGATATTTTACGAGGTATCTGTTGATATTCTGAACATTATTTGTGGCTATTACACATTATTCGTAAAAGAATAGATATTTTAAGGATTAATTTCATGGATAAAATTTAATAATATTTGACGAGATGATTAATTACAAAGAAAAATTATCTTTAAAAGAGAGAGAGAGAGAGAGAGGAGAGAGAGAGAGAGAGAGAGAGAGAGAGAGAGAGATTTAGTTATGATTCAGAATCAAACTTTACCGAATCAAAACTGTCTTTTATTTGATTTTTATATTGTTTTTTGGCGAGTCAATTCTTTTCACTTAAAAATGGATTGCGATCTATTTTCCAAAAAAGTAAAATCAGCGCTTCGTTATTTTAGAATTATTTCGAACGATTTCATTCGTTATAAAGATGAAAAACACTTTTGATTTAAACAAATGTTTGTTGTTAGTGGTTAATGATGCCGCAATTAATTCTAATTTGGTTTTTGAATGGAAAATTATTTGAATTATACGTGTACCAGATGTCCCCCAAAAATGTCCCTATTTCAAAATAAATGTTCTGAGCTAAAAAACAGGAATCTAGACAAAAGGACAAACGTAATAGGTACGTAAAACATAGGAGGTTATTAACCTTAATTAAACAACATGGTCAGTGTAATCGCTGTTTTTTCTAACATATTATTCAACCTTGCATGAATGTTTAACAGGATTTTTTGGAAATAGTTCAGCTAGGATGTTGTTCATTACCTCATAGACTTTATGGGGGGTCATTCCACTTGCTCGTGAAGGGAGATTAGTCGCCCGGGAAAATTCTTCCTTAAAAAATTGAGAGTTTCACAAGCAGTGTGTGTGGAGGTGCTCCATCCTACTGAAAACTAAAGATTTAGCTTTCCTTAAAAACTTTCCTTAAAAACTAACCATGTAAAGCCTTCTGTGGCCTTACTAGGCTATAGTCATTGGTAGCGGTATTGTCTTTTCCTAATTTCGTAGAAATTAAGAAAAGTTATTGCTTTAAATGTGAAATATGGTGAATGAACGGTTTTAATAGACAATACTTATTAGTTATTAAGTAATTAAAGATTAGAAATGTGTATATGTAGGTAAATGTAAGATAAATGTAGGATGTAAATGTAGGATAATGTAAGGTTGTTAGGCATTGAATTACGAGTGAACAATGATTGCATATTAATTGTAAACTGCTATTTACCATACAACAACGGCAGTAATCTAGATGAATACATTGATTTGCTGTATAAAATTAATTCATTATCAGATAACCCCAAATATTCTCACTGTATAATAATGGTGGACTTTAATGCGCCTGTCAACTTGGAATTCTTTGTAGAACTGGGTAACATACGCGAGTCGGCCAAATTAAGTATAAGTGATGTAGATGTATTAGGGGTAACCAGTGGTAATTTTACATACGTTAGTGATATGAGTGGTACGATCAGGTGGATTGATCATTGTCTCACTAGTAATAATCTAAAGGATCGAATTGTTAGAGTTCACATTCTGCATGATTTCCTTCTTTCTGATCATAGACCATTAGAACTATTAATTAATTTTATCAATTTATGCGCAACACGACATAGCAAGAATTCAATAGGGATGAATAATCGCGTCGATTGGTCTAATGTTAATATGCAACAGAGAATAAAATACAAAGACAGAACAGGTCACCTCTTTAATAACTTAGAAATTTTGCATCCTGTAATAATCCTTGCTCAAATGATTCTCACTGCAAACTCATAGATAGGTATTATAGTAAGATAGTATCCCAGTTAAGAGAAGCAGGAAGCCCCCTGATTAAATCTTACAACTATCATACTAAGATTATTCCTGGATGGAATGATTTTATTGTCCCCCTTGAAGAGGGAATCGAAAGACGCCTATGATTTGTGGTGCATTCATGGTAGACCCAGCTTAAGACCAGTATACATGAATATGTGTAGAAGTAGGGGTCAGTATAAGGCGGCCATAAGGCGATGTAAACAGGAAGAAGAGTCTACTCGAGCATCAAAAGCCTGTGAAGCTCGCATAAATAACGATAATAACAAATTTTGGAAATTTGTTAAGAATCAAACGGGTGTCAAAAGTGTCCTCCCTCCGACAATCGATGGGGTGTCGGGCGAGGATGAAGTTGCAAAGCTGTGGAAAAACCACTACTCTAAGATTCTTAACAGTGTGAGTAGGGATAATCTTAAGATAGATTGCAGCGAAACGATTGTGGGAAGGACAAGGGAAAATACTTTGATATCACTTCCTGAAGTAAAGAGGTTAATTAAAGAGGTAAAGACTGGTTCTGCGTCAGGGGTAGATGACCTATCGAATGAGCACTTAAAATATGCAAATGACGTAGTATGTCTGCATATATCATTGCTCTTATCAGCCAGGCTTGTTCATAGCTATATCCCTGCAGAGTTCATGAGGGTATATATCTTGCCCCTGGTCAAAAATAAGTAAGGAGACATTCTGTCCAGCAATAATTCCAGGCCTATTGCTGTCGCTTCCTGCTTCTCGAAACTACTAGAAAAACTCTTGTTACTCCGATTAAATGATTACCTATGAACATCTAATCAGTTTGGCTTTAAAAGGTCCCACTCAATTGACCTGTGTATCTACTGTATGTACTTAAAGAAACAATATCTAAATAGATTGACAGTAATTCAACTATTTATAGCTGTTTCCTAGAAAACGGCTCTGTAGCTCCACTTAACTTCGACATTACTGTATTCTTTCTAATCACTTGTTTATATTTTTATCCTTAGTATGTGAGCTGTCATTGTATTAATAATATTTGTCATATGGACTATAGTCTGCCAATAAACCTTTTCATTTTCATTTTCATTTTCAAATGCGAAATAAAAACCACAATCTGTTACCTTTTAAAGAAGAAATCCCAATACAAAAGTATATATCCATAATAAAATAACGAGCAAATAAAAGACATATTTATGGGGACACATACTCTCTCTCTCTCTCTCATATATATATATATATATATATATATATATATATATATATATATATATATATATCAAACACAATAAATGTCCATTAATTTCAATATGGAGACTGAAGTAAAGGCGAAGTTTTGCTATATATATACAGTATATATATATGTGTGTGTGTGTGTGTGTGTATATATATAGGGTGTCCCGTAAGTCTGGAACCATAGGGCAAAATGATAAAAACGGCAATAAACACGCCGAAGAGACTTTTGGGGACTGTTTGTGAAATGAGCGCGGATGGTAGCGGTTGTGTCAACGTCGGTGGATATCCTCGGAGGTCCACTGCTTGGTTTATCTCATATGGATCCCGTTTTCCTGAACTTTGCTACAAGTTTGCCGACACAGCTGTGTGTTATCGGCGCGCGGTGGTCCGGATGCAATCTGTTAAATTCCCCAGCGACCTCTCTCTGACTCCGATTTCCTACAAGCAGAATTACCTGGATGCGTTCTTCCTTACTCAAAGACATCATAGGCACTTGCATAAACGGAAAAACATGAATTACTTATTTTACCTTATGGTTCCAGACTTATGGGACACCCTGTATATATATATATATATATTATATATATATATATATATATTATATATATATATATATATATAAAGGGTGATCCAGAGAAATGGGACCCAAAAGAAACCCCTGTAACTCTTAAAGTATAAGTCCTTTTATAAAATCATGCGCATCATTCGAAGAGGATAGTTACAAGTTTGTATAGGATTGTATAGGTTTTGACAATACAAGACAAGATAAGATACAAAACAAAATAAAGTGTTAGTTAAAACTAACCCTTCAAGATGACTGCATGGACTGTGGAACAGCTGCGTTTCATAACTGAGCAATATTATGAGCATGGAAGAAGTGTAGTTTCAGCTCTTAGAAGGTGATTTTGACATCTGAAAATTTGTCTTGAAAGATCTTTGAGCTGAAACTACACTTCTTCCATGCTCATAATATTGCTCAGTTATGAAACGCAGCTGTTCCACAGTCCATGCAGTCATCTTGAAGGGTTAGTTTTAACTAACACTTTTATTTTGTTTTGTATCTTATCTTGTCTTGTATTGTCAAAACCTATACAATCCTGTACAAACTTGTAACTATCCTCTTTCGAATGATGCGTTTGATTTTATAAAAGGACTTATACTTTAAGAGTTACAGGGGTTTCTTTTGGGTCCCATTTCTCTGGATCACCCTTTATATATATATATATATATATATATATATATACAAACACCTCGTGTGTGTGTGTGTGTGTGTATATATATATATATATATATATATATATATATATGATACACACATACCGTGTGTATCATAAAAAACCTCCGGGAACCATTCTGAGTTCATACCCACATATATATATATATATATATATATATATAAATATATATATATATTATGATACACACAGACAGTGCATGGAACAAGGAACTCTTCTGGGATAATTAAATCCACTATAGTCCGAATAAGTAATGGTAAATGACAAATACCATAGTTTTTCTTTTTCATGATGCTAGCCCGACGTGGGCAACGGGTCACTCGCAAAGAGGTCCCATAAATATAGCTTCCCTCACCAGCTATCTGCAAAGCAGACAGGATCCAGCTTTGGGACATGGATCTAGGGTTTAAAGCACCTAGCCATGCTACATTTAGAACCTCAATATAAGCAAAAGACTCGCTGCCTTCACGTCAGATAGAATGCATCAAAGAAAAAGGGGTAACTATTATATTTTTAGCCAAAAACCAAAACTTAAACCTCAACTGGCAGAATTGAGCGTCCACTTTTCAAGGCACATAACATGTCCGTTTGAAGATGGGAATGAACTCAGAATGGTCCCCTGAGTTTTTTATGATACACACAGACAGTGCATGGAACAAGGAACTCTTCTGGGATAATTAAATCCACTATAGTCCGAATAAGTAATGGTAAATGACAAATACCATAGTTTTTCTTTTTCATGATGCTAGCCCGACGTGGGCAACGGGTCACTCGCAAAGAGGTCCCATAAATATAGCTTCCCTCACCAGAAGAGTTCCTTGTTCCATGCACTGTCTGTGTGTATCATAAAAAACTCAGGGTACCATTCTGAGTTCATTCCCATATATATATATATATATAATTTTTTTCTAAATCACCAAATTCCTCCTACATTTTCGTCGATGGTCACTGGTTACATTAGCTTCTACATATGATGTTTTTTATTTTTCAAAATTTTTAATCACTTACGCTTGCGTTACTGTAGGATGGGGTTCTATTAAAAAGTTGAGAGAATGCGTTCTTTTATCGTATGCAATGATTAATATTCGAATTTCACTTGCGTTCCGATTTTAATTAAAAAACTCTCAGTCAAATTTCTACTACTTCAGGATTTTACACACCCAGTTTTTCGTTTTATTTTACGTTAGGTTAGGTTAATTTAACGTAAACTAAATTGAGCCCCAAAATACATCTACAAAAAAGTCGTAGCTATTTACTTTCCATGTAGGACAAAAGTGATATAAAAGATAGCACCGAATAGGAGCGAACGTAACACACATACAGGGTAGGAGAAAAGTCTTCAGGGATTTTATAAATACAACTATTTAGTTAACAACATTATACAGATAAGTGTTCAAATGATAAAAAACGAATCAAACAAAAAGTCTATAAGAATTGGATTTATCCAAATATTTTGTTAAATTGTAATTTGATCTTCAAAGAGTTCTCCATCCGCTATGATATATTTGTGGATTCTCTCTGGGAAACTCTTCATTGTTCTTCTGAACATATCGAGTGGGATCCTTTTCAGTTCTTCATCTATTCTGCGGCCAAGGGCATTCACATTTCGATAGATGAAACCAGGAGTGGAGTTTGTCATGCAAATAAGCCCAAAACCAGAAATGACATGGGGTTAAATCAGGTGATCTGGCTGGACACTCGATGGGACCTCGCCGCCCAAGCCATTTTCCTTCGAGGTTTGTATCCAGAATTTCACGCGCAGCTGCAGTAATGTGGCGGCACTCCATCATGTTCATGAAGCCAATTCATGCCAACGCCATTAGTAAGCTGTGGCAAAACTTTCGTTCTCAATACCTGGCAATACCGTTTTCCATCCATCGTATCTCTCGATATGTCAGAAGAAACTAGTACTGAATAACCAATGCACGCCCAAACTATTAGTGCGGCCGTTTTAACGGATTTACCCAATTGTATTTTGGGATATTTTTCCTGGTTAGTTCTTAAAAGGACTTCTGCAGAACCATCAATTTGCCTCTGAACAGATCCTATAAACTGCTGCATAAGTAACGTTCAAGATGCTCAACCTCTCAAATGTTCGCTGACCTCAACGTTCCGAGCCTCCCTGAGGTAACAAGACGTGCGCAATACAGTCTAATGCGAGGAATTAAAAACTCAGACAGTCCAATTGTCAACGCTATTCATCAGTCCCGCTTTATGTCATCTCAACTGTAGATTTCTTGGTACGAAAGTGTTTGCCTATACTATAGATCCACTTAACTCCCGCATAAGCCATTCGATTGCATGTACTTTTTTTATTTTTATGAAGCTATTATTACTAATTTTATTATTTCTGTTTCTTTCGGGCATTATTATTTCTTTATTGCCGTAGTCCTTTTCTTTTATTTATTGTTTAATAATATAATTAGATGTATCGTTAATTATCTTTGATAGATACTGTAACTTTTTATTTTATGGATTCTGTCTCCTGCCATAAACATTATTATTTTCATTATCATTATCATCATTATCATTATGATATATATAAGTTGGTATTGTCACTACGTGTACTTTTTAATTTTATACCCATTTTTTTTTCGTTTTGTATTGTTAGCTGTGGGTAGTTTTTTATTATTACTTGTTTCAGTACGTGTCATATTTTTATTTCTCTTTTAATCATAATTTTTAGTTTTTTATTTAAAATTTATTATTGTTTGATTTATCTTATCGTTTATTACCTTCAAGAATATTGTACTATTTATATGGGATTTATATCCTGCCACTAAAGCTTATCATTATCATATATATATATATATATATATATATATATATATATATATATTAGTGATGGGACGATTGTCATATTTCATACAATCGCTGTTGCGATTGCGATTGCGATTGTCAGAATTTGAAAATCGCGCGATTGCGATTGCGATTGCGATGTTTTAGCTTTAGCCTCACATAACGCTCATTTATGCTTTAAATATACCTAAACGCGTTACCTACCATATGGTTAGCTTGATTTTTTAACATTCCAATTTTACATAGAGCAAATAAAGAGGTGTACTTATTGTTATTATTAAACCAATTTTTTATTCTGTTTTCAACTAATTCGCAACCCGTTTTCATTTCTGTTTTTGACTTATTTATTATTTTTTATTATTCCGTATTGTTGTTAGCTAAACTTTCCTTTAAGTACGCATGAAAGAGCAGCTTTCATAGCAACTTTTGTAGAGATTTAAATCTTTTGTTCACAATCGCAACAATCGCACTCATTAAATGCGATTGCAATTGCGATTGCGATTGTAAAAAATGTGCGATTGTATCGCGATTGCGATTGCGATTGCGATGCATCGTCCCATCACTAATATATATATATATATAAAGTTCTTAATAATGATAATCAATAAAGTTTATGAATATTATTATGCATGCAGTTGCATACAAACGTTTACCTTGATGAATTTATTACTACATCCAGTGCGGGTGCAATTTCTAGTCCCACAGGTAAAATAAGACACACTTATCTAGCCTAGCCTAGTTTTATTGATGCTAAGCGTCTTTTTATCGATCTGACTTCATATAAAAATGTATGTTTAAATTTTGCTATATTTTTTTATTCATTTATATATAGGTTTCTTGTAATTTTGCGCAAGAGCCAATATTACTCGTATAAGTAAACGCTTTCTAACATCCAATGAACAGTTATTTGTATACAATATATGATAGTAATATATATATATATATATATATATATATATATATATATATATATATATATATATATATAATGAAAATCCAGCAGATGTACTTTTGGTACCACGAGTACAATTTGACGAACATTTTACTTGTATTACTCGAAGTATATAGCCCTAAAGCACCAAATTGAAAGGTCATAGAAGAAGAACCTATACTTATATAATACGGTATTATGTTATTAGTATGAAATGAAGATTCTTTTATATCCGATCGAGATATAATAAGGCGCAAGCTCTATTCAACGCACCTGAATGAAAAAACAAGATTCCTCTCTTCACGACCAACTAAAGCGAGCCAGAGTCAGTCAGCTTTTGCGAGTCGGGAAGAAAAGAGAGCGGGAGACTACTTGCGCCGGCTTTGTTCAATCATTCGTTCTGTGTACAGGAGTGAGAGAGGGGAACACTTGTCAGAAAACGGTGAAAGAACATGATCCACGAGAAGAACGCCTGACGAGGGAGTCTCGAAAGTTTTTTGTTTTTGTTTTTATTTAGTTTTACTTATCGGAGTTTTTGTTTAAGTATATTTTAATTGTTTGTGATCATTATGGATGACTTCGATTCCGATTTTGTTCTAACAAATACTTCTTACCCTTTAAATAATTCTGTATTTAACGTTTCGTCCAACGTCAGTGAAAATGATTCGTTTGCGGAAAACAGTGACGATATTATGGTTTATCCAACAACTCAAGCTATATTTTACATTCAATATGTAACAATATTTATTCTCGGAGTATTTGGGAACTGTTTAGTTTGTTACGTGGTTTTCCGTAACAAACACATGCAGACAGTCACAAATTACTTTATCGCGAATTTAGCTCTGGCTGACATTCTCTTATGCGTTTTCGCGGTGCCATTTACGCCTCTGTACTTCTTCATGCGCGAGTGGGTATTTGGCAGTGTGTTGTGTCATCTTCTTTCGTGGTCACAAGGGGTGAGCGTCTACGTGTCCACACTCACTCTTACGTCAATCGCGATCGACCGTTTCTTCGTCATCATATACCCATTTCGACCGCGGTTACGCCTACAGGTGTGCTACCTGATTATAGTCTGCATTTGGATCTTCTCTCTGTCGGCCACCTTACCCTACGCCTTCTATATGGGGCAGGTGGAATATAAAGGCAGGTATTACTGCGAGGAATTCTGGCCATCGGAGGCTATAAGACAGGTTTT
>JAJOZX010000186.1:677500-692500 GCA_023014485.1 Bathynomus jamesi
ATGAAAAAATGAGGTAACCACCCGGGAATCGAACCCGGGATCTTCCGATTGCCGGTCAGATATGATAGCCACTACACCATGGTCCTCACTCGATCAGAAGTCGTAATTCTCCTACATACGCGCAGAAACCAATGCCCCGAGGGGGGCACCTCCCGCATGCCGCACCTATATATACATTTAAACTGCAAAGAACACGCAGTATAATTAACGTAAAGAACGACGCTTGTATAGGAGAACATTCCGCGCAAGATGAGGAGGGAGAACGAACAAATGAAAAAATGAGGTAACCACCCTGGAATTGAACCCTGGATCTTCCGATTGCCGGTCAGATATGATAACCACTACACCATGGTCCTCACTCGATCAGAAGTCGTAATTCTCCTACATACGCGAAGAAACCAATGCTCCAACGGGGGCACCTCCCGCATGCCGCACCTATATATACATTTCAACTGCAAAGAACACGCAGTATAATTAACGTAAAGAACGACACTTGTATAGGAGAACATTCCGCGCAAGATGAGGAATGTTGTCCTATACAAGCGTCGTTCTTTACGTTAATTATACTGCGTGTTCTTTGCAGTTGAAATGTATATATAGGTGCGGCATGCGGGAGATGCCCCCCTCGAGACATTGGTTTCTGCGCGTATGTAGGAGAATTACGACTTCTGATCGAGTGAGGACCATGGTGTAGTGGTTATCATATCTGACCGGCAATCGGAAGATCCCGGGTTCGATTCCTGGGTGGTTACCTCATTTTTTTCATTTGTTCGTTCTCCCTCCTCATTTTGCGCGGAATGTTCTCCTGTACAAGCGTCGTTCTTTACGATATATATATATATATATATATATATATATATATAATATATATATATATATATATATATATATATTCCTTTGCGGAAAGGAAAATGCAGTGTAAGGAAAGTATTGGTTCGTTGATAGACGGGGAGACCGAATATACAAATGACCCGAAAGAAATAAGCGAACTTCTTAGGGAACAATTTAACTCTGTGTTTAGCACCCTAAGTCCGAGATGGAAGTGGAAAACCTAGACGAATTTTTCGACATATCATAGGTATAAATCAACCAAGAACAAATTCCGGCACAAACCTATTAATACATTTCGAGTTCACGGAAGGAGATGTAATTACGGCCTTATCACAGATGCGAGAAAATTCAGCGCCAGGGCCAGACACATGGAGTGCCACGTTTCTGAAGAAATGTAAAGAGAGTATTGCCAAACCGTTACACTTACTATGGAAGAAATCTCTCGACACAGAACAAATTCCACTTCCCTTAAAGAACGTGAATATTGCCCCCTATTTAAAGGTGGTAACAGAGCAATGCCCAAGAATTATCGGCCAGTGGCTTTCACCTCACACCTTATAAAGTGCTTTGAACGTATAATTAGAGGCGAACTACCTACTACCGACAAGAAAAAGACTTATACAACCCAAATCAACATGGCTTCAGGGCTGGAAGATGATGCCTATCAAAGCTACTAGATCACCAGGAGAAAATATTGGAAACATTGTGTCGAGGACAAAACATACATGTAATATATACAAACTTTGCTAAAGCCTTCGATAAATGTGACCATGGAATCATAGCACACAAACTTAAGAATACAGGAATTACTGGAAAGCCAGGAAGATGGATATTTAATTTCTTGACGCAGAGAACACAAAGAGTGGTGGTAAACGGACTTAAATCGGAAATCTCGGAAGGCGTGAACTCTGTCCCACAAGGGACAGTATTAGCTCCCTTGCTGTTCATAATAATGATTGCAGATATTCATGCAGATATTAAGGACAGTATTGTATCATGTTTCGCAGATGACACAAAGATATGGAAGGAAATATTGAACGAACGTGACATAAGAAAATTACAAAACGACATTGAAACATTATTCTAGTGGACAGAAGACAACAATATGAAGTTCAACGAAGAAAAATTCCAACTTCTAAGATATGGCAATAACAAGGAGCTGCAGAATAAAAGATACAAAATTCTGCAAGACAAACAGATATCATAAAATCTACAAGTCAGAGAGCACTACAACATCAAAATGTATATATATATATATATATATATATAATTTATTTTTATATATATATATGCTTATATATGATGAAAAGAACCACGAAGGAAAGGAAACACAGAATGGTTCTTTTCATCATCAATATTTTTCACGTGTTACTTTCGTGAAATAATTTATATATATATATATATATATTATATATATATATAATATATATATATATATATATATATATATATATATATATATCAGACGGGTCTATTACTGGGTTTCTATTACTATTACTATTACTTTTGTATGTGGGGTACTTCACTCATTTGAAAAGGATCTTTATGTCTATTTAAATGTAATTAGAAGCAATGTTAACAAATATTTGTTTCAACCAAATCCTTACAATTTGAGAGACTGTACGTCTTCATAAATTTTACTTTATTGAAGGAAAAATTTGCCATAATATTAGTTCACATACATGTTATTTTAGTTTAGAGGAGATTTAGTTCATTTTTTCAGTTCTTCGTTCACACAATATGTCCATTGCCACTCTAATAGAAAACTAATAGACTATTATCTATTACTTTGCCTTCTATTACTATTACTATTACAGTCAAAAAATTATGATCTATTACTATTACCTATTACTATTACCCCATGTTTGATATATTATATATATATATATATATATATATATATATATATATATATTATATTAAATGAGGAATCTCCAACACACCGACCTGAATAATTTCAAGAACCAACTGGACAGATTCTTGTGCAATGTCCCTACGAGGGCAGGAGGAGATCAGACAGCAATTCCCTCCTTCACCAAATCCCGCAAATGAGGCGGGATGCTGCAGAGGGGTCGATCTCGGGATAATAATGACAGATGATGCGAAATTCGAAACACAAAATCAGATAGCGATAAATAAAGCAAAAAGAGTCGCCGGACAGGTTCTAAGAACGTTCAAGAGAAGGGACAGGACAGTAATGATTCCCCTGCTAAAAACACTGGTTATACCAAAACTTGAATACTGCTCAGTTTTGACGTCGCCATATAAAAAGGAAGAAACTAATAAACTAGAAGAAACTACAACTTCCTTAGTGATCGTCTGCAGGTCGTCAAAATTCAAGGTATATCATCATCAGAATCGGAAGTACGCAGCTCAGTACCACAAGGAACAGTACTGGCCCCACTCCTGTTCATTATCATGCTAACAGACATAGACAGCGGAGTAAACAACAACAGTATAGTAACATCCTTTGCAGACGATACAAAGATCAGCAGAAAAATCAGCGATGTATATGACGTGGAGGCCTTGCAGAGGGACACGAACAAAATATACAAATGGTCAGAAGACAACAACATGTCATTCAACGCCGAGAAATTTCAGCTCTTGAGATATGGTAGAAAAGAAGAACTTAAACAGACTGCATATTATGCTCCAGATAGACAGGAAATTCAGAGAAGCATGAAAGCGATTGATCTCGGGATAATAATGACAGATGAAGCGAAATTCGGAACACAAAATCAGATAGCGATAAATAAAGCAAAAAGAGTCGCCGGACAGGTTCTAAGAACGTTCAAGAGAAGGGACAGGACAGTAATGATTCCCCTGCTAAAAACACTGATTATACCAAAACTTGAATACTGCTCAGTTTTGACGTCCCCATATAAAAAGGAAGAAACTAATAAACTAGAAGAAACGCAAAGGCATTTCACAGCCAAGATTGATGGCTGCAAAGAACTCAACTACTGGGAAAGACTATGTAAACTAAATCTGTACTCACTGGAAAGAAGAAGAGAGAGGTACATCATAATCTACATATGGAAAATGATCGAAAAACTGGTACCAAACCTAAAACTAAACCCAATTACCATTCAAACAACACTGTGGAAAATAAGAAAGGCAGAATGTGTAGTGTTCCCAAATTAAAGGCCCGACAAGGGACCTCCTCAACCCTGAAGGAAAATAGCTTGGTTGTCAGGGAGCCAAGACTTTTCAACCAGATTCCTAAGGACCTCAGAAACGTAACGGGGGTCAAAGTTGAAGTCTTCAAGAAAAGACTGGATGCCTGGCTCAGGACAGTACCAGATGAGCCGGGCGTGCCTGGCTATGTACGGTGGAGAGCGCAAGAAAGCAACTCGCTCCTCCACCAGGCCAGACCTAGAGGCGTGGCCACCAGCTTGACCTCCGTGTGAAGAGAGACCAACGCACGAAACAACATAAGGTTCATAAGGTAAGGTAAGGTATTCCTCTATTTTGATGTAGTTTTTACTATGTTTTACGAAATCAGAGCATATTTTTAAAGAACTTGGAAAGGTCACGCGCGAATGCCATTTAAATATTCTTAAAAATTCTATTCTTTATAAAGGAAATGTACTTCCAAGATCGTGCAAATAAATTATTAATAGTAAACTGATCTATCTATATATATTTTATTCATGTAGATAATATTTATTTTTTTTATAAAACGTGGGTCAAAAGTCGGGGAACACGTTTGAATTCGTCAATTGTTTTTTATTAAAACCAAAGAATTGAAAAATGGTGCTAAGAAAAAAACAACCTCATTTGAAGTCTTTATCAAAATATGACTTTATTTGTTCTCCGATGAAATCTTTCACCAACTGCAGTCTTGCTGATACTGATCGGCACACTTGTTGGCAAGCTTCACATTGCGGCAATGCTAATAATCATGAGTGTTGGAAGAATTTGAGGGTTTATTGCATAGCCAGTGTCTTTGATTATAAAAAAAGTCAGCCTATGTCAAATCCGGAGACAGAGTAGGCCTATGAATCGATTCGCCGCCCGATCCACCTACCATGACTTTTTTTTCATTCAAGGTCATCTGGTCTTGGGTGCATTGATGCAAAACTACACTATAAAAACTGTATTTAGAGTATAATCACTATTCTACACACTTCCCTGACCCCACATTTTTTACATCGTAGTGCTTACACCGAAAGCATGTTTTAAAAAGTGTTTGTTTATCAGTGTTAAATGGCGTTTCACTTCTAAACACTTTTCCAAACATCTCTCTGACCCAACATTTTCCCACACTATCAAAATTATAAACAGGTTATAAGAAAGGAGAAAAATAACACTTTTTAAATTTAAATTCTTTATTTTACATTTATATAAATGTTTTGACGTTGTCATATAATAGAAATATAAAATAAAAAGCTTGGAAATTACGAGTAACCACAATCCAACAGCGTTCCTACTTGTCACACGGGAATGTAGAGCTGTGCAAGGTAGGAACACCAATGGACTGTGGTTACTTGCACGTTCCAAGCATTGTGAAATCCCCGATGTTTTCTCTTAATAAAAGAGAAAATCTGAAAGAGGAGTTTATCAATTGCGGTCTCCTCCGTATAATTGTTACAAAGACAGTTAAACCACAACCACCAAAATTACTATTATTATTATTATTATTATTATTATTATTATTATTATTTTTAAATATAGGCTCAAAGAATTCGTAATATGTTATATCGCATATTTCAGCAAACATATTACTAACCAAACTTAAATGTGTATTTATCATTTCACATTTAATCTATACGGCTCTATTAAACTTTTCTTAGATATAAAACTTAAAAAATCTTTGTAGTATTAGGGAACTAATTATAACATATGCCGTATTCAACTCGCTTTAAATTACTGTAATTACCACGGAGCCACTTTCTCTCTTTAAACTAGGAATTTCAGCTGACAAACAGAACAGGACACATGCGCAAACAGAACATTTTTGTAAAAATATCAATAAAAAATATCTAAAAATATATATAAAAATGCACTGGATGCACTGGATATTTTATATATTTATAAAAATATATATATATAAAAATATCAAACTTTTAAAGAGCTGTGTATCAAATTTTTAATCGGTTTTTCTAAACGGCGTTTTAAGAGAGAAAACAAACTCAGTGCATTGATATTTAAAAACCTCAACTGTGCTGACAACCAATGTGTTTAGAGTCTACAGTAGACCAACGTTTTTCAGCCAGATTTTTCCGCACGACCCCCGTGTCAGGGTTTTAGGTCGGCGCGACCCCTTATCATCCTACAGGGGTAACCAAATTCACAAAGCAGGTTTTTTTTTGTTGGTTTTTTCACACAAATCACTACTACGACCCCGGGGGATCGTGACCCACCGTTTGAGAAACACTGGTCTAGACACTTGTGATATGGTTTTGAGTGATGGTGTTCAGAGAATAATGGCTTTAATTTACTGTGTTTTAGGGTAACACACACACACGTGTGTTTTATCATAATTTTACACGCGTTTAGATTCTTTTACACAGGTAAATTCTAAATATGGTTTTTACATTCTCTCTCTCTCTCTCTCTCTCTCTCTCTCTCTCTCTCTCTCTCTCTATATATATATATATATATATATATATATATATATATATATATAGTCCAATTGACGGTAGGTCCTCTAATAAATGTGATTGATTAAGTTAAAGTAACTTAAGTATGCTTGATTGAAGTCACCATTTGATCTTGTGTTTATGACATTTATTTATCTGATCCAAGGAGATTAATAAACGAATTCGTGGTTTTTAGTCAAGTTTAAAGCTTAGTGATTAACAATTAGATAGTTTATATTGAAATGTGCAAATATTACAGTTACTGAATGCTGAGAATAAAGGAGTCATTACATGGAAGACAAAAGTATATCGATTCAATGGCATTGAAGTGCAATAATTAGGATGAAATACAGTACTTAATAAACAATACTAAGCTCACATGCGGTATTATGTTAAATCCGATACGAAGTATTGTAAACATACAAGAGAGCCTATTTGGTTAGGATGAAAGTTTGCGCAAATGTTGTACCGAAACTGTATAACAAGGAGCTAATATGACACTTAATTAAAATACTGTAAGCTAAGTGACTTAGTGTTTATGTAAAGGGTTATAGACACTGAGTTTATATGAACTTATAGGCTATAGGGCGCGAGAGCCTATAAGCCAAGATGTTTATGAGATGGTACTTGAAGACGGAATGTGTTCGAAACTTCACTCGTTAACCGTTCAAAGAATAAAAAACCGTTAAAATGATTTTAAGGATTCTCAAGCTATAACTGAAGCAGCTGTAAGAAACCTTTCTTCAGCGTTTTCGAACTGTTATCATCTTGTACGAGTAGCCACAGAAAGTCCAACTCTAGGGGCGAGAACAAAGATGTTTCTGTGGTGTTTGAACGCAGGTGCGAGGAAACCTCCGTCAGCAAAGTATCTTCCTGCTGACGATTGTGGATTCTGATGTAAGTAAATGCTTTAAAATAAATTCCTGGCATTCTATGGCAATGTGGAAGTTTGTAAGAACACTTGAAACGATCTCAAGATTGAACTTTTGTGATGACCTTCGATACGAACTTGAGAAAGTGTTTAAAAATAAAATCCGAAGGAGGAAATGTTCATATTTATATATATATATATATATATATATATATATATATATATATATATAATCTCGATTTCACCAAGGTAGTACACATACTTCTTATTGTAATAATACTAATAGGCAGCCACACGAAGTACAGTATTCGTAACCAAAGAAAATGAAAACAAAAAAACTCCTGATGTAACAAGAACCGAAATTCAAATAAAACACAAGAATAAGACATTAAAATAACCAACTCAGTGGAGTAAATAACAGAAACATAAGAAACTCGACACTTTTTTCCCCAAGCCAAATGGGAAAGCAAACAAGCAACAACCATTGAGATTAGCTTTTTTTTAAATATTTTATTTTTGTTACCCTTAAAAACTATCAGAAATAAACGAAATCGTTGTGTAAACAATTTTTAAAAATATAGTAATAAATAATTAAACATTTTAACCTTGCTGGAAATTTTAATACAGAAGTCTTACTAAGAAACGATGATCTGTTACACCTTCAGAGATTATCTGATTAACGATTGGAAAATATTACAGAAAACTGTGGCATATTTATTTTCGTACTCATTCTAAAGAACAAAACAGAATGCTGAGATTTTTGAAAATATACTTTTCGGTTTAATTTTTTTAGTAATATATATATATATATATATATGATGAATAAAACCACGAAGGAAAGGAAACACAAAACGGTGCTCAAGCGCTCAGTGTTCCTAAGGATGTTCATTAGACGAAAGCGCTTGAGCACCGTTTTGTGTTCCTTTCCTTCGTGGTTTTATTCATCATAAATATTTTTCACGTGTTACTTTCGTGAAATAATTTCATATATATATATATATATATATATATATATATTATATATATATATATATATATATATATAAGAGAGAGCGAAATGGCCAACTTGGTCGAACATTTGTGTAAATTTCCGTCCGTGACCAATTTTACCCATTAGGTTCGAACAGGTTATGCATTTTTTATTTTGAAATATTTAATCACTTTTGCTTGTAGGGTGTGAGGAGTTCCATAAGAAAGTTCAGAGAAAG
Organism: Bathynomus jamesi; assembly: GCA_023014485.1. Classification (NCBI taxonomy): domain Eukaryota; kingdom Metazoa; phylum Arthropoda; class Malacostraca; order Isopoda; family Cirolanidae; genus Bathynomus; species Bathynomus jamesi. Next base: position 685,996 of record JAJOZX010000186.1, read on the forward strand.
CTTCTTTTTATCGTATATAATGATTATTTTTTCGAATTTCACTCGTTTTAGGATTTAAAAAAAAACCCGGAAGTCAAATAAGCCGTCTCTGATGCTTCCTCAGACTTGAAACACAAAACAAGATAGCAGTAAACAGAGCAAAGAGAAAAAATGGGCACATACTGAGAACCTTTAAACGAAGGGATAGGAATATAATGATTCCTCTACTGAAAACACTGATCATACCCAAATTGAAATACTTCTCGGTCCAAACATCCCCATATAAAAAGGAAGACATTAGACAGCTAGAAGGGATTCAGAGAAGCTTCACAGCCAAGATCAAGGGGTGCAAAGAACTAAATTACTGGGAAAGGTTACGCGAACTAAGAGAGATACACCATTATTTACACTTGGAAAATAATGGAGAAACTAGTCCCTAATCTTACTCTGAACCCTGTAACTCCCCAAACAACGGTAGAAAGTCGAAAAGGAAGACTGTGTCGTGTTCCCAAATTAAAGGCGAGACAGGGAACATCCTTAACCCTGAAAGAAAATAGTTTTGTTGTGAGAGGACCAAAACTGTTTAATCAGCTGCCCAAAGTCCTGAGGAACATGGATGGTGTTGCAGTGGACATCTTCAAAAGAAGATTAGACGTCTGGCTCAGAACAATCCCCGATGAGCCGAGCGTACCTGGCTATGTGAGGTGGAAAGTACAAGAAACCAACTCACTACTTCACCAGGCCAACTCGAGAGGAGGGGCGACAAGCTTGACCTTCGTGAAATGAAGAATCATCGCACGGAACCTTTGAAAGGTTGAAAGGAAAGGCAATAAATTTTTCATGATTGTATAAATTCGTGTTACTACCAGGTGTTCAGTTTAATAATAAATTCCCAAGTGTTCTATTTTCTCACAAATAATTATATAAAAAAATAAATGAAATAAATATTTCAAATGAAAATAAATATTTCTAAAAATATTTGTAGTCATATATTCGAGAAGAGACCAATTATTTTTAAGCTTGTCATTCATGAGTATTTTCAAAAGATTTCCATATTTTGTACGCTACTTTTTATCTACTTCGTCTACTTTAACTACCTCTCTTATGAAAGTAGACTTACTGATCTAAAATATATTTATAGTAATTGCTAACTTACGAAGTTATTACTGTTAATTTAAAAGGGCAAATAATAAATTTTCAAGTTTTCAACCTCACTGTTATTTTAACAGCAAATAACTGTTCTTAAAACAGTACCTGTATTTTTTGTACAAACAGTAACAATTGAGTGAAAAACTTAATACTTTGAGTTTAAAGAAGATATTGTAAAGTCTCACACTACAACTTCACTGTTAATTTAACAGTACATGATTGTCCCTATAAAACAGTGTCTGTATCTTCCGCAATGACAGTAATCGCTGAATCAAAAAATTGATAATGTTAAATCAGAGAATGCATTGTGAAGTTTTATATAGCAAGTCGAGTCGATAATTATTACATTCAAAATAGTACCGTGATAAAATGTGTATAAGAAAAACATATTAAACACGCATTGTCCGCACAACATATAGGTTATATAGACACTGTGTTTTAGGGTATATAGACACTGGGTTTAGGCAAACGTTTTTGTACATTTGTTTTGCTCATCTTAGTAGCACGTCTCTGCACTGGGCTACGTTGTGGTCCAGTGTCGTAACACCGCTTCCCGTCGATCAGCGAATTTAAGCAACATTGGGTGTGGGTTTTATTTGGATGGGGGACTATCCTCTGCGTCCAGATTATGTAGCAACTCGTGGTTCGAATCACGCGTAAAGCTGTAGGTCCCCTCCGTCATATATCTTCGATGTTGCGAAGGAGGTTAAACAACCCCATCAAACAATGACAACGTATCTGCACTACTCTATGAATCTAGTACTTTCTATTTCTATACTGTCTTCAATCTTTAACAATAATAATTAAATATTTTAATAAAATACACGAAACTTTATCGTTAAAAATGATAATTACAAATTAATATTTGAAAATAAGGTTGGAGTAAAATTTTTATTTGCGCTATGTCAGTGAGCGAATTCGGGACTCGTGCATTTCGTCTCTTATGAATCCGCCCTATAATTCATCTGATTTTAAAACGATCATAGATACAGTTTTGAATCCTATCTTAATCGATTTGGGAGGCGAAATAACCTAAGATTTAAAGTCTCAAAGATGATTTTACATCCAAATTTAATTCTGGAGTGGCGTTCCCGCAACATTTTTACAGTAGTACCAGGAGCACCCATTCTCGTTAGCAGTATATCACTGCTCTGTACCCAGTGATCAACCATTATTATTTATGGTTTTACGGTGACTGCGTGATTGTTAAAAGAGGATTCAACATCTTCATTCCAAATTTCTTTATAATACTGTTAATTTGCAATGCCTGTCTAATCGGAAAAGACGCTGACTGCTTAAAATAACATTAATGTTGTTTCGACAGTAAAAGTAAAAATTAACTTTACTTGTACAGTTCAAATAACAGTAATAGACCCACATATTACCGAGGCTTATTTCATCATATAAAAAGTTAGTAGTAAGAAGACAAGCAATTCCCTGTTGATTGAACCCTTGAATATATTTAGAAAATATGATAAATATTAAAACCACTGGTACACCACTTCCTCATGGAAAGGAATGTCAAATAAACGAAATAGTCACCGTTGATTTAAAATCTTGGAACCTAAAACTGCCAGTAAAATACTGTTAAAACGCCAATATTTTTTACATTATATTTAGTTTTAAAATATTTAGCTCTTTAAAACTTTAAGAAGTGTGATTTTGCCTATTGTCATTATTAGAGAGAATTCGGAGTCATCTTTTATGAAGTACTTCCAAAGGATGTTTTATATATTTCCTTGAGCTACCCGACTTTGTAATGCAATATAATAAATGTGGATGGATGACAGAATAATATAGAGTAAGGAGTGCGTTTTGAGGAAGGGTCTTTATTTAGCTTAAATAATATGAAGAGAAATCTTGATATTTTGGATTTGATATGTTGTACATGACTTTTGAAATTTAGTGTTTCGTCTAAATTGATGCTAAGTACTTTAACCTCATTCACCTTTGCCAGAGTAGTATTCCCATTTATTATTGAGAATTTGTTTTAATATGTTTTGTGGTAATAATCACACAGGTCCGGCAGAAACACTTGCCCATTTTAAAGGTGAAATTACTCTATAACAAATTGAAAAAGACCTTTATTGCCATTACAATTTCACAGTATACTTCAAAGCAATAATGTTACACCCGTTAGTGTTTGAAAATTATGTTCATTAAATGAGCGGTCGCGCGTCTTAAGATACCTAAGCGCCACCACAGGCGAAAACGTGTTTTTGATGGATATCACTATTTTCACCCTTCCTCTATCGCGTGGTTTCGGTTATAATGACCTTACGACACTAGAAGTATGGTTGAAAACCTTATGAAGCGAACTACTTTTTTCACCTCTATCGCCAGCCAAACGTTCACCCAAAGTTCGGCGTAATAAGAAAATCAAAAAATTAAAAAAAATATATATAAAATATAAAATATGAAAATCTATTCCAAAAACTCATCAACATCTTCATTAGCATACTTAGAACTCTAATTTAGCCAAAAATGAACGTTCTAGCTCAATTAATAACAGAGATACTATTGCCAGAATATTGCTGAAGTTTGGAGGCGATTTCTGACGAATTTAATTTTGGCGCTTAGGTACCTTAAGACGCGGGACCCCTCAAATGGCCGCTACCGTTGCGAACACAATCTTCTGCTCGTGTTCTCACGTTCTCCATTGCTCTCTGTAGTGTGTCTAGTGTTATTGTTTCAGTTTCATGACGAATGTTGTCCTTCAATTGATTAAGGTTAAAAATGGCCATAGAATGTCTTGCAGTATGTGCCGTAAGACCGTCCTGTTGAAACCATACAGATCGAATGTTCACTCGTTTTCGGTGAAGGTCATCTCTTACAAATTCTTGCAGCATATTCTGATACAGTGCTGAAGTTACTGTGACAGCTGACCCATTAACATCTTCAAAGAAGTAGGGACTGATGATCCCGAAAGCAGACACCCCACACCAAGCCGTAACTTTTTGGCTATGAAGCATTTGTTCATGCAGTTCACGTGGATTTTTGGCTGCCCAGTATCTGGAATTTTGTTTATTTACATACCCATTGAAGTGGAAGTAGGCCTCGTCATTCATTTTATAGGGGTGGAATTTCAAATCCATATGCAAAATGCGGCGTATACTTCGGTCCGATATGTTCAGTTGTCTTGAATGACCAGTAACCGATTTTCGAGGACTTCGCTGTAATGCTGCTCTGATTCTTTCAACATTTTCTGGAGTACGCAAGAGTACTTTAGAGTTCAAAGTTAGAAAATTATAGGATTATAAACTTAAAATTAAAAATTATATTAAAAATTAAAAATTATATCATTAAAAAATCTTAAAATTAACACTTACAGAATTTGAAAGACAAAGAGATTAACAAAATTAAAAAATAATAAAAATTATAAAATTATAAAATTTCAAGACGACATAAATTTATGATTTTTCTGTGATTATTATTATTATTATTATATATAAGAATAATGATACATAATGAGAAGTTATGTAGTTATAGGTTTACTTAACATACGGATTATGCTGAAGGCAATTTTACGAGGGCCACTCAATATATTTTGCCCGACCTTTTTTTTTCTTTTCAAGTTTCCTTGTAAGTTCCAGAAATTTTGTTCATAAGTAGTTACATACCTTTTTTTACAAGTTTTTATTTTTCCATATAGTCTCCATCCTTTTCTACGGCTTTCCTCCACCTCGAAACAAGGGTCTTTATTCCTTGCTGGTAAAAGTCTGCTGGGTTCCGCTCGAGCCACCTCTTAACCTCCTCAACAACCTCATCGTCACTTTGAAACTTTCTTCCACGAATAGCAGCATTCATTGGCCCAAATAAATGGAAGTCTGAAAGTGCCAGATCCGAGCTGTATGGAGGGTGGGGTAACACAGTCAAGCGCATTTTTGTGATAGCCTCTCTTGTTTGCAAACTGTTGTGTGGTCTTGCGTTATCGTACAAAAGAAGGACGTCTTCCAGTTTCTTTCCAGTCGAACTCGCTTTATACGTCTCTGGAGTCTCTGCAGGGTAGCAATATATGCCTCCGAGTTGATTGTTTGTCCTTTCTTCATAATGTCCACCAGAATCACCCTTTCATGTCCCGGAAGATGGTGGTCATAACCTTTCCTGCAGAGGGAGCCATTTTGAACTTTTTCTTGCGTGAGTGTGCGTGATGCCACTCCATGGATGGGCGTTTTGTTTCAGGTTCAAAGTGGTGTACCCAAGTCTCATCCCCAGTCACGGTTCGTGAAAGGAAGCCATCCCCTTCTGTCTCGTATTGAACCAACGACTCGAAAGCAATTTCTTTTCTTTGGGCTTTGTGATCTTCAGTCAGTTCACGAGGAACAAACCGTGAACACACTGTTGAGTATCCCAGTTGCTGAATTATCGTATTCACACTTCCTTCACTAATTCCTAGCTCCAGTGATAGCTTCTTGTATGTGACGCGCCGATTTGATCGAATGATGCTGTTAGCACGTTGCACAGTGTGAGATGTGACAGCCGATGCCGGGCGACCGCTGCGTGGCTCATCATCGAGACTGGATCTCCCTCTCTCCGATGATCTCACACGTTTAGACCAGCGTCCAACTGTGCTTCGATCAACAACAGCATCTCCGTAAACGTTTTGTAAACGTTTGTGAGTATTTCCAACTGTTTCCTTCTCTGCGATTAAGAACTCGATAACAGCTCTCTGTTTACGACGCACATCACTGTCAGACGCCATTTTCGAAACTGCGTTAATCATCGGTTTTATAGAAGGGCGTTTAAAAGCGGTTTTATACATGGAGGGGAGATTCAAACTGGAAAAATCCGGTTATGTGAAGCGCAGAAAGTTCAAACTTACGGCCCAAAAGACATTTCAGCCCCATGGCCTATTATTTAGCTATAAAAAAAGGGTGGGGCAAAATATATTGAGTGCCCCTAGTATTTGTAGATGGCGCCGAAAGTTGTCGAGGTCATAAAGTTAAAATCACAACAACGAGAAAAGTAATGAAAATTATCTGGAGGAACTTCCACAACAGAAACAAAAACATCGTATTCTAAAATTATGGAAGAGTCTTGTCCTACAAATAATTGAGTATTGCTCGTTATTCACAAGCCCATACAAAAACCGAGACTGCAAACAATTCCCTCCTCCACCAAATTCCGCAAATGAGGCGGGATGCTGCAGAGGGGTTAATCGAAGGTCGATCTTGAACCGTCGTTCAAAAAAAATTATATACATACAGGGCGTCCCAAAAAAATGTATACACACTTTAACAGCTGATAGCTCAATTGATGTTTCTTTCTTTCCAAGTTAAACCCATTAGAATTAATAATGGCAGTCAGACTAAGCTTTGAACAAAGGAAATTCATTCTAAAATGCTACTGGAAGTGTGAAAACGCAGTTGAAGTGCAA